>MU770263.1:6664-47216 GCA_026770625.1 Nicotiana glauca | reverse complement strand
GCGGCGCTAGGGTTTTGACGTTTTAGGGCACTTTGGGTGATCTTTGAAGGAAACTAGTAGTAGGACTGTGATGAGGGGATGATGACGAAGAGATGGTGTGATTTTGGTAGGGATTAGGGTTACGCCGCCGCCGACGGCGATTTTCGGCCGGCGGCGACGCAGTGGTATGCGGTGGCGGTGATTTTCGGCGTTATAGATGAAGAAGGAGTGTATGAGGAAGGGGGAGGGGTATGGTTTCTATTCTAGGGTTATACAACATATTTTATTAAATGTTTGAGATTGAAAGCAAACCGTTGGATCAAGGTAAGTTAACGGCCGAGATTAACGACGCATACAGCGTCGTTTTGAATCTTTGGCTTTGGACCGGATCAGTAATTTTGGGGCCTAGGTCGTTTGGGCTGAGGGTATTTGGGCCAAACTTTGGACTGAACACCTTATAGGCTCTTTGTTTTTTGTATTTTATTTCTCACATTTGTATTATATGTATTTTGCTTTGTATATTATTTTGGTGATTTCTTTTCTTTTGTATTATATATTTTTTTTATTTCTTTTCTTTTTTACTTTTGTATTTATTTATTTGATTTTATTTTCATTTTTTATTATTGTATTTTGTATTTTTGGTATTTTTTGTATTGGTATATTTTTTTTGATTTTTGTAAAACTAGAATAAAACCTTATTAAACTAATTAAATCCTAATTAAACTATTTAAATTCTAAAAATCAATTGTCAACTAAAAACGCCTAAGAACTATTTTTTTTTAATTTTCTTTTAAATTGTTCTAAAAATGAATTAATACATTCTTAATACTAAAATGTAGAATTAAGTTCCTAAATGCATATTATTTTTTCGTATTTTCACATGCACAAATAACATGCAGACAATTAACACAAAATTGACAGAAATTATAAAAATAAAGAAAAAAAATCTTTTGTTTGAATTTTATGGGAATAAACTCATATATAGAGTAAAAATCACGTGCTCACAGGGTTTGAATCGAAAAGATCTAAAAACCCTAAACCTTAGGGTTAAGTAAGAATCCACAAGATATATGAAAATATTCGTACATACAGAGGTTAGAGTGAATACAGACAGAAATAATCAAAAGGTTAGATATTTTGAATCAGATTTAATTCGGATTTCTCCAGATTCATTTTAGGAAAGCTATTATATAACACCAAATAACGGATAGCCAGTAAGGAAATAGGACCAAATAAGTTAAGGAATCATAGGTTGATTCCATTTCTGGGGTTAGAATTAGAGGGGAGATGGGAGTGAGTCGCTAGGGTTTCAGAAGAGAAGGGGGAGATGAGAGAGTTTGAGGGCGGTGAAGTGGGTGAAATGGGGTTAGGGTTAGACCAGGTAGGATATAATTAAAAGGCGTTGGGGTGCTGTGAGCCGTTGATCTTCAGAGGTCAACGGCTGTGATGTTTTATTAAAAAAGAATTGGGTCGGGTTTTTAAATGGGTATGGGTCTGGGTTAATGGGTATTTGGGTATTGGGTATTAGGGTATTGGGTTGATGTATTGGGTTAGGGTAATGGGTAGTGTATAGGTCCGAAATTAATTAAGAAAAAGGGCTAAATTTTAAATATATAATTAAATCAGTAAATAATTTATAAAAATAAATAATAAATAATAAAAATATCACTTGTGCATGAAAATGATTTAAAATAATTATTTAATATTATAAAAATATAAAAAGTCATTTTTTATGTAAATAATGTAATTATGCATATATACGGACTATTATTAAAAAATATGCAATTTTAGCCTAAGGATGCGAAATAAGTATATATAAAAATATTTAAAATTAATACGGATATAAAATGATGAAAAAATTAAATAATAAATTATTATAAAATTATTTTTGATGTAATTAATAATTATTTATATAAAAATACAGAAATAAATTGATTAAAAGCCTTTAAAAATTATGAAAAATACTTGGTGATGCTCATGCACTATTTTGAAGGTATATATGTGTATTTGAGAGATATGAGGAAAAATTGAGTATCAACACGCACTGATAACAAGGACTATACTAGACATGGCTCCGAGACATCCTAGGACACTTCAAAACCTTAGGCTCTAATACCAAGTTTGTCATGCCCCGACCTCGGGGAGCGCGATCACCGCTCAACCGAGATACCCCGATCAATAAGCCTACTTAATGCCTTCTACCCAACCTTACCCATGAACAATATAAGAATCGATAACAAGAGATAAATACGAGAAGAGTAAAGTGTTCCACTTTCTTTTCCCATTACTCAAAGGAGCTTAGTTTACAATAGGCGGAATAACTTCCTAGCCACTTAAACTTGACGGGGTTTTAAAAGACGATACATAAACTTTCAAATTTTCCATTCAAACACTCTAACTCATTTTTTTCGTAACTAATAAATACATTTGACCATTGATCATGCCCATGTGGCATCAGTTGGTCCTAATCAGCAGGCCCCGTGAGGAACACGACGCCTAGAAGCGTGAAAGCCCCCTTCCCAACACCAAACAGTACAAATGAGGTGCATCTAAGTGTCTTCTTATTCATTCCTTCTAAAATACCCTCTTCCTCCTTTTTTAAAATCAAAAGCTATATTCCTCCTCCTTGTAAAATCTGAAGCTCCATTTTGATTTTTTTTTTCAGACCGTGAAAATAATAGAAAGTTGTATATTTTGTCATTTTTAAGTTTTGCATCACTTGGACCAAATGAAACTCTATCAGAACAAGATTAAGAGATCATAAACAAAAACAAAAAAAATGGGTGAGTGATTATGATCGATTTGGGAAGGGGATGAGTGATTATGATTTATTTTGAAAGTTCATACATCATCGCTGACCTCACGCCATATCCACCACCATAAACAAGCCATTTTTGAATGTTGGAGCGAGAAGATTTAGAGAACGAGCGGCCAATATATGAAAGTATTATATTTTTGGTAATTCTCGTTATATGAAAAGAACAATTTCAAAACCCTAGAAATTGATTCTGAAACGGGTACTTTGAATCCAATTGATTGGAAATGTCATCGAAAATGTTAAGGTCGGATACACTGGGCAGTCTGGGCTATGACATTTGAGCTATAGTTTAGGTCGGATAATTTGCAGAGTTTGTCGGAACAGACGAACACGGAGAAACGTGAATGAACAAAGCAGGGTTTTGTCAAAGAGAGGTTAAAATGAGGGGAAGAGGGTCGGTCTATGGAATAAATTAGGGGACCCCGATCTGTTGGATTAGGGTTTTCGCGTCGTTGACGTGTAAGATATCCATTCATCATTTGCTTACTGGATGGACAAGTATGTGTATGTGTAATACACGCGCGCATTGTTAGATGTATTTATTAGTTACGGGAAAAAAGATTTTGAGTGTTCAAATGAAAAAATAGAAAGTTTATGTATCGGCTTTTAAAAACCCGACAAGTTTAAGTGGCCAGGAAGTCATTCTGCCTTTACAATATCCAAAATATCACAAGTTCATAATTATGAGGGAAAACATGTTTGAAAAGTAACAACACTTCTAGTTCATTACCCAGTATCGCACACCACCCACAAAGTGTCTATAGAGTCTCTAAGCATAAAACAAGAGTGGGATGGAAGTGCCGACAACAAGGCCCTGGCTATACCTCAAAATAGAAAGTACAATGTCAAGTGACATAAGGCCCGGAACAGAATAGGTCTGACCAAAACCTACTGAGTAGAGGGTAGCCGCTAATGAGCATCAAAACTATCTGCTGACGAACCACCTGCATCCATTAAAGATGCAGCGTCCCCGGCAAAGGGATATTATTACATATGGAATAGTAATAGTATGTAGAACTAAATATCCTCTCATGAAATAGAATTCCAATATAAAAAGAGAATAATCATGAAAGCAGAAAGTAACAATCAATGATATTCGAATGCCAATTTAAAACATAACAATTTTCAAAATAAGAAATTAACATTTTTGGTTGGGAGATCATTAGCCTCCGATTATCACACCATACACGAGGCATGGAGTCCGATCACAAACTCCATCGCCTGATCCATCTCTCCATGAATCAAAGTGGATTGACATGGTGATGCGAATAAAAAGTGATACCAAGAATGAGGAACCACCACGCGCGACATGGCATCCGATATACACCCGATCGGCTAGGAATTTCCCTACATAGGTCGTGTGGGTCGACTTCCAATCCAAGGATAACAACAATATCATCTCAATTAAGGGGAATAATCTCAATTTATCAATATCATCCCAATTAAGGGAAATAATCTCAATTCATTCCTACACTGGCACATGTTGTTTCGGGTATGGGTCGTTACAACCCACCCTTCCTTGGCTCGCTAATGATACTCCCAAAAATATTTTTGTATACAAAGGAAATAGAAATAAAAACTTATCACGCCCAACTCTAGTCCTAAAAAGGATAAGCGGTCACTGCAAATATAATCTGATCTAAAAGTCCGGAGTCGAATCCCACAGAGAACTAAGGCTTAGTTGTATCTGTTTAATATCACTAAGAAAACAAGATTGAATAATTTTCTAAATTATAAAGATTGAGATTTATATTTCTAACTAATTAACTAGAAAATACTAAAAAGCGGTAAGATTATCAACTAACTAGACAAAGGGTTGGAGACTAAATTAAGGAGGTCTAGAGTTATGATTTCTCCAATTGTCGGAATTCTTCTAGCTGTGTTCCCTACAATTTTTCCAATGTATTCTCTACTGATCGTGAGCACTTTAGGTGCCGTAATTCTCTCTCGAGCAACCACAATAATTTACTAGACATATTCTCTCGAACTACGCTAGTTGGCTTTATCTAACCGCTCATTATGACCACGTCATGGCTTTGTTATTTCTAAACCTGCCTTTAAACCCGCTGTATTAATTTCTCACATACATTAGGAGTGACGTTGTTCAACAACCACCTAAATATGTATTATTTCTCAAGCAGTACATAATAAATATGCACAGTCAATTGATAGTCGTTCAATCAATAACACTAAACACGTAGTTGAACAAGTAGAGAAATCCAACGGTTCAATTATATAAAAACATAATAAGAATTTATCCTACAAAAGGTTCCATCAAAACCCTAGATAACACATTACCTATTCATAATAGTATGTAAAACTACAATACTAAAAGTCATAACCAACAATGAAAAATAGGAAGAGGAAGGAAAAACTCGTAGAAGAATTCTCTGCCTTGCTCCTATTGTGTCTCTGCCTCCTTAGGTCGAATTTGTGTTAAAAATTGGTCTCCTCCCTTCAAAATACCGTTTTTCCATGTTTATATACCGAGTAAGGTCGGGCCCAAATAATTATACCTTCTCCTACGCAAAAAGGATAATTTTTCAGGTCTGGACGGCCACGGTCGTGGTCAACCACTGTACGGCCGCGGTACTTTCATAGTGTACTGCCTCAGGTCCGATGTCGCAGTTTCAACCACGTTTTTCACCCTGTTCTGTATGGAATTTGGAAAAATGTAAAACATGAAAGTTATATCCCTTTGAGTTAGATTTCCAACCATATATTGTGGAGCCCAAATGGAGTTCTGAGAAAAACGTTATGTGCATTTTATTAGACAGTGCGCAATATGCCTACTCGATTCTTTGTTTTGTTGATCTATCATCTGTTGATCCCCGAATACGATCCCGAATTAATTTCTTAGGCTTTTATTCAGACTTCAACGTTCCAAATCACTTGAATTCATTCCATAACATCTACATAGCTCGGAATCACTCCTACAAGGCATAAAACACACAATTAGTGCAAGACACTAGCGATTAAAGCTCAAACTCAATTAAAGTGCAGTAAATTTTAGTGTAATAAGCGACTAAAATACGTAATTATAGCATATCATCACAAACGCATTCATATCATAACTGTTCATACCATGTATAGCTTCATTAGTACTTTCAACCACTCACAACATTATTATTTCATTGGTTCTCTTGTCCATTCATAGAGTTCTTCATTCATGGCATGATGACCATATTTCGTATTCCACACTTTCATTTCTTTACTTTGAAGGACCATTATCATAAACATAAACATATAGAATATTCCTGAAATCATAATTTTAAGTTTATTAGTAATGAAGGCATTAAACACAGTGGATTTCTTTCTAAAGAAATGGAGCAAAATGATTGGCAATCGAAGCACAAGTTAAAATCGTAAACGAATGACACACCATTTATTCTTGAAATACTTTTGTCCAAAAGGGCAATACACAATTTCAGCTCATGAGTATGTAAGAACTCAAAACATAATGGAAATACTTACAAAGTATAGCATGTTGATTTGCGATTTAAACATGGGTTCAAATCACATGCATTATTTAAAACAACCATATTTGAATATTTTCCCACTAAGGGGAAACATAATATGATACAAGAAGATTTAAAATGACTTGAGTACATAAGCTTTTAAGCTAATCTATTTTCGGAATCAATTTGGAACAGTTGGAACGAGAGTTTGAACAAACCATATTTAGAACATCCGAGGAACTCATGGATTCCAATTCTAGAAAAAAAGTTTAGCCAACATACAATGCTTGAGCTTTCCTTGGATTACTACGACGTCCCAATACTTCTAGAAGTTCTAATTTATAGGAAGATAGGGAAAATCAAATATTAATTGGAAGGTTTCTCATTATATAACTCTCCTGGGAATTTTTCCAAACACCTACTATGGAAAATCAACTACAAAGTTCTACAATGGAAATCTCTTCCTCCCTCAACCAATTTCAACGAGAAACTACTTGAAATAATTCAACAACCCCACATACTACCTCCTATTGGTACATGCATAACCTATCTCCAACTTCACAACATACTTAAACCCATAACTTCTTGCATGAAAGCTTAGGAGAAGGACTTACCTAGATAGATGATGGTCTAGTGAGTGGCTTCCATGATTCTCGAAGATTGGGAAAGAATGGATGAGTAGAATTTCTAGATATTCTCCCTCTTTCTCTAAGATACTCTCTTCTCTCTAAAACCTCAGATTTTTTCCTTCAAAACGAGCCCCAAAAGCTTTTAATCAAAATTGGGTCGGGTTATAAAAATAAAAAAGTGGACCCTCCGAACTCAACTATGTGGTTGTAGAGTGGACCACAGAACAGGTATGCGGTCCGCAAAATAGGCCACAAAAATGGTCCCAAAAACTGGATTGGTCTGGTCAAGTTTGCGGCAGGTCTGCAGTCCGCAGACCAGTTACGTGGCTACAAAATGGATCGTAGAATCACCCTCCAAAATTCTTCTTGCTAAATTTATGACGGAAGTGCAGACTGTGAAATGAAAATGCGATTACATAATGGACCGCAAAATGACCTTCAAAATTAAACTATTTTTCTTCTCAACTCCGCGGTGGTTATGCGGCTCGCGGTATGGATCTGCGATCGCAAAATTGACTGCAGAATGGCCTCCTTCTGCAAAACTTTCCATCAACTCCTCAATGCTTTGCACAACCCAAAAAGGAAGTGCCATGTGTTTGTTTAGTTACTATCTCCCATTATTTTATGCTTCAACCACTTAAATCTTTCTTCCAGACAATGTCATTGCATCTAGACATGTGGTAATGCTCGAAAATAAAAAATTAATGGAAAGTTTTTTTCTTCGTTTTGGTTACAAAGCAAATAATAACAAAAATGCGTGGGGTTTTTATAGGCTACTAAGAGTGATTTTAGGTTACAAAACGCATATTGGTGATGCACTACGTATCACGTGCTTGTGATTTTTTCGTGTGCTAATGATTCCTTAGGGTACAAGTGGGTGTACCTTTTCTAGTCGATAGTTTTTCAGGTCGGCATGACAATACAAATAACGTATGTTGATGATGCGCTATATTTTGCGTGCTAATAATTCTTTACGGTACAAGTGGGTGCAGCTTTTCGGGTCAACAACTTTTTTAGGTCGACGGCTTTTCAGGTCGAGATGACAATACATGTAATGCATATTGGTGATGCGCTACGTTTAACATACAAGTTCATGAAATTTAGTTCTTGTTAAGTTAAAATAAGATTCCAGTATTCAAAAATCCTTTCAAGACCCATTACAACATCCATTTCAGAAATGCCACTAACATTTAATAAGTGGTTTAAGAATAGGCAAAAAGGTGAAGGTAGTTCAACAGATCCACATGGAACACGTCATAATACAATTGATCCCTACCTTGAAAAAAATATACTAGGTGACTATACTAATTTGGTAGATGACAAGTGGTATGGTGTTCTACGTCCCTTGAAAAATAGGTTATCAATATACACATTGATCTCAAAGTTGCAGGGCACATTATTGAAGGCGAAGCGCATTCTACAAAGCCTGAAAGTTTGCGAATTTGTAGCGAAAAACTACATGGGTTCCCCTTTACTCAGAAAGGTGTGATTATGAAGTACTATCCACTGACATGGCCTAGTTGTGCCACAAGCACTATCTGCAACCTTCCAAACAAACACACAAAAATGAATCAGAAATGATACGCCATTTATTGAAGGAGATTTTAGGGATGGAAAGGCACTAGTCGTTTATCATGTACTGGATGATCTTAACTACCTGCAAGGAACGGAAAACCAGTATTGGGATTTATTAGAAAATAAAAAATTGCATAGAGACATTGATTATCCTGTTTTTCTAATAGTTGTCGAGTGGGAGGGACTACCTAAGTTTCTACCGCAAAAGTTGGACGTAGGAGTCCCATATTGTTATAAAAATCAAGCAAGTGGTCTTATTGATGATAGCAATGAAATACAAGAAATGTGTCTCAACTGGGGCCTAGATTACGATGTCCTCGGTTCGGATGGATGCGTACGAGATGTTGGCAAAGAAGATGAACACGATGACAATGAAATAGTGCCAGACAGTGATGATAATGGCGAATGAAAATTGGTATTTATTTCTTGGGGAATATTTTAAATTGTTGTAATGGAATTCAATGCTAAATGTCAATAATATTTAACCCTATTGTAAACATAATTTTATTTCAGAAATATTGAAAACTGAACCTTCACAGACATTTAGTACAACAAAAATACTGCAACAAAACATTAGGTTTATCCCTGATAATTGGGCACATTGGTTGAACTGCCACCGGGAGCTAAATTACCACCGCTTCCCAAACTAGCTGAAGGACATTTACAGCGATCATGGTTTGTTTGGGAACATATGTCACATTTACGCGCAAAAACTGTATCACCAATATCCATTTGGTTCTGTATCCGCGTTCTTTTTTGCACTTGATGTTGACACACATAATCCTTGTTACACACCATTTTAAATGGCTCTGGCAGCCATGAATGCTCAGCATCCACTCGTTAGAGCTGGCCACTATAGGTGTTTACGTATGCCGCAACACTATATTCTTTATCAACGTACCTCGTCGCCGCAAAACCTGTATGTTGAAAGAACTTAATTGCATGTGAGCATGTCAAGTTATAGCTCGATCATTTACTATGTGAACATAATCTTCTAGATTCATTGATAGTGTGGGTATTATTACCGCAATTTTGATGCAGACCAGTGCGAACTTCCAAAATATTTCGCCCGCTTCCTATATTTATCAAATTGTTTCATTGGTAGTGGCATAAATTTAACAGCCCTCCCCATCAATGATGATGCACCTATGGATCTTTCAACAAACTTCTCAGCCATCTGCTTGAATGATATCCGCAATATGGAAGTGACAGGCAATCCACTTGGAAACTTCAACAACCCATTGAAAGACTCTGATAAGTTTGTAGTCAAAATTTCCCATCTTCTACTACCATCCTTATGCAAAGTCCATTTGTCAAGCTCATGTCGCATCAACCAATGATAGGCTTATAGATCTTTATACCTAATCAATTCCATCCGCCACCAGAATTTATACTCTTGGTGATCTGTTGCATCCATCCATATTAAATCATGTACTTTCTTGTTCGAATGAGCCCTCTGAAAGTTGTACTTTCAAGTGCCTAACACAATAACGGTGGTAGGCATAGGGTTCCTGCCATGCACGTAAATTCTGTATAGAACTTAAAATACCATCATGTCGATTAGATATTAGACAAATACTTAAACATGGTCTGACAACGTGCTTCTTCAAGTGGTTCAAAAATAATGTCCAAGTCTCTTGGATTTCATTGGCACAAATAGCAAATGCAAGGAGAAATATGCTTCCATTAGCATCCACTATAACGACGATCAACAATTTAATATCATACTTTTCATAGACATGAGTGACGTCTATAGATATTACTGGCCGACAATGCATAAAACCATCAATGGCTAGTTTAAATGCCTAGAACACATATCTGAATGAATTCTTGTATTCCCGGACTCCGCTCAAGCTTCCATTCAACAATAGTTCTGGGATTAAAGTATTGCAGTGCAACCATGTACATGGGTAGAGCGACAAAGGACTTATCCAGTTACCATAAACAATCTCAAATGCACGTTTACGCCCGATAAATGCCTTTATTTTGGTAATGGTACATCCATATATCTGGTGGACAATTATTATACACTCTTTTATCTTGTACCTTATGGACAATTCAATGTGTGGAATGAAGATAAGAGAAATCAAGTCAATATTCAAGTTAAAATAATTCCCACTGAATGTGTCCATATCACTAGTGTGGGTGCCAATGTATTTCCCCACAATCCACATATTTGTTTTCAACTTTCTCGCACACAGCATCTATGTACAACCTTGAAACCATCTACGACAAATAACCTTGTATACTTCCGGAGATGACTCATGAACCATGATTTTACGACGGTCTTTTATGTTGTACATTCGCATCGCCCTACTTAAGCGCGCTTTATCAGCAAAAATTATATTCTTTGGCAGCACCGTTGGTCTAGATTCATCCCACATTGTTGTCCGAATGTCGTCAATATCCCTTGTAATGGCATCCACGTCCGGCATACAGGGCAACTAATCAAGGTACGGAATCCCCCTTGAATGAAAAGGAACATATGACTTGTACACTCTGGGTCTTATAGGAGGTGGAGTCTGCATATATGGAGCATGCTCATTGGTATCATCATGCTCCCTCGGCAAATCAGGTTCATCATTCTCATCATCGTCGGGGAAGGGTGTGTTATCTCCAGACTTATTAGCATTGTTGTCATAATCACTATCGTCTTCCTAACGCTGCGCATATGCCAGATCCTGATTTAATATTTCATCTTCGGCAATTGAGTAAGGATATGACCTGCAAGTTGCTTGTTTTCACTACATAACCAATAAAATAATTAGTTTCTAAAATTCATCCAAACATTATATATAAACTTTATCAATTAACTAACAAATTATAATTTGTTGATATCTAATGATGCATATTATCCTGTTGCTGATAACTCCCGAATGGATCACCATGATCCAACACACCTAAATTGGCATATTTCAACTGTCTGTTGGTTCATAACTTGTGAAATTCATATGTGGTTGGTACCCCCTTTGGAATATATGAGTATTAATACAAATATAATACATCAAAAAAATATAGTAATACAAAGGAAAACTAAAATTTACCGCTCGGCTTGTGAATTATGTAAACTTGGGGAGAAATTATGTCCTCGCTCCTCATTTACCCGTGAAGATAATTTAGATCCGACCTAACTCTTTCAAATGGAACCTTTTCAGATAAAACTGCTCTGTATCCCTATTTTGCGGAACCACAATATTGCTAACGTCTTCAGACTTGACGTACATTTCAAACATTTTTATCACAAGTTCCCGGTGTTCATCCGGAGTCCTCAAAAAATCTACTAGAGTTTCATTGTCTTCGATATTAAACTCAGCATAACAAGCAACCCCTTGCGGAGTAACAGAATACAGATATCTTCTAGTTACTTTAATATTAACCGAACGTTTCTTCACACTCATTTTTTTACATAATAACGAATCAATCTATCGTACTCCATTGTAAGTAGCAACTTAACAATACACTGTGGAGAACAACAATAGCGTAATGAGTTATTCTCCACGATAACCTCACCCCTCTCCCCCCTCCCCTCCTCCATATAATACAACCCTAATTTTTTGTTCTTCATACACTATGACAAAATACAAAAAAAAGTTAAGCAAATAAATATTTCAGAAGACCTGGAGGATCCTGAATGGATTTTTAACGAAACAATGGAACTCCTTAAATAAGCAAAAAATCAATTCGGGGGTACAATAATTGAGGGCATAGCGCATGCATAATACGCACTATATATGTAGCGCGTATTATGCATGCGCTATAGCCTCAATTATTGAAGGGTCAGTAAAGTTCAAATATAGTGCATGTGTTGCATGCGTTATATATAAATTGGTCATCAATTGATTTTTCCACCTATTTTTGTGCTTTGAATCCAAAAAAGCAATACTTTGGTTCCGGACTCCAACAACCATTATAACACATGAAATCTCTGGAAAAACCTATGATACACATTATTCTCAAGCTAAATAATACTTTATTTTCTGTCAAACATTGTTCTTGTTGCTGCCTTCGGAGCCGTGCTCTTGAAACTTGCTATTTATTTTGATTTCAACGCTAAGTCTTATATTTTTATTTAATTTATTTATCATTTTGGGATCAACAGTTTGCTTGCCTATAAACCACGCAATAAATTCAATTGTACCGTTTTATAGATAAACAGTAAAAATTCTTCAAAAGCTAGCGCTACCACAGTGCTTAAGATTCAATTACGATAATACCCTTCTGATTTGACATGTAACAGGATGAGCTCTCTTGTGCCAACTAATAGAAATATTTTTATCCTAATGCAATTGCAAAAATATCCATATTGACCCGAATTTTAACCGGATGCACCTCTCAATATAACCGGATGCACCTCTCACTCCCACTTATTAATAGTAAAAAAAAAAATAGTAAGAAATTTTCCGTTTGGTTTCCCTAAATCATTCGATTTTTTAGGCCTTCTTAATACACACCAAGCTGATGATATCAGCGGTACACGTGCTTTAAGTTTGTGGGATCTTCTTATTTGCTGGGGGAAAACTGGTCTTTTAAATGATCATTTAAATTCACTCTTTTAAAAATCAAATTCAGAGGGTACCTTTTAGTAGTTAAACTAAAATTAAATGATTCTACCTGCTTGACTATTTTATCATTTTATGTCATTAATGTATCCTTTTTAGATCATTCCAAGGTTCGACCAGCTACATTATCACCCAGTATTCTTTTGCTATTGTCTCTTTAAATAGATTCTTGTCATGACCCGCCACATCATCATGCCACGCAGGTAACACTTGGCATATATTTTTGCAATATGGGATGGTTACATAAGTTAGGGAAAAGATCTTGGTGGAATATTCTAGAATTATGGGCAATTTCCTTGGAAATGTTCTAGATATTTATGCATTTGTAGGAAGGTTCTAGAGAAATATAGAGGTTTCCTTAGGAAGACCATAGAACCTTATAGAATTGTTATGAAAGTCCTTATAAGAATCTAGTTGAGTAGAATATTCTAGAGAAGGGACTTAGTTGTAAATATGAAAGGACTTGTAAAATAATTTTTATTTACATACTAGCCCCTAGGTGATTAGTATAAATAGGGGGCATTCATTTGTAATTCATCAATCAAGCAAAACAATTCAAGTTCTCTCTAATACAAAGCTTCCTTTAACAATTCTCTTGTGTTCTTTCTTCCATTCTCTTAGCGATCTTGTATGTAGTAAGGCTGACTTGGCATAGCAATAACGTGAGAAAGTTGCGCAAGATCGTGAGCGAGTTGTCAAGTGTCGCATGTGTACTTAGTTAATAACTAAGGACGTGACAACGTGGTATCAGAGCAAAGGTTGAAACTAAGGGAATAGCAAACATCGGAGAAGTTAACGCTGCCAACACCCAAGCCAATGTCATCCGGGATGCTGCTGGCAAGAGCGGTCGTAACAAAAAGAGGAATACAACCAACAAGAGCCAGGAGGTGCCACCCGAGGTTGTGCCAAATGGGAGGCTTACATCCCAGGAACCATCTGCCACTGAGGCGTACGAGGATGAAGTGGAGGTCCTGTCGGAGGACGTCTCGCTCGGTAAAGAGTGGGTGATGAAGGTGAATGTAAGGATGGACGCCGTAGAGATCTTTGGCCAACGCTTGGGGAAGGTGGAAGGCACCCTTAGAGTTCTTGAGGGACACACTCTTGAAGAAATTGAGAGCATCCGAAATGACTTGCAGGGTCGTAAGCAGGTTGAGATGGAGCTAAGGAAAACCATCACTACCTTGGAGTGCAGACTTATGGAGGCATTGAGCATTATCGATTCCATGAAGGCAAAGATAGAGTCGCTCGGGGAGCATGCTAATGCTAGCGTGACCGAGGCAAACAGTACTATTATTGTGACGAGGGAGACCAAGATCGAGGCTCCGAAACCGCCAATGTTCAAAGGTGTTCGTGATGAACAAGAAGTAGAGAACTTCCTTTGGCACTTGGAGAACTACTTCAGGCATGGCAAGGTGAGAGACAAGGAGGCCAAGATCAACACTGTTGTGTTGTACCTCTCAGAGATTGTTGCATTGTGGTGGCGTCGAAAGTGTGCTGACATGGGAAAGGGGCTATGCAATATTGAGACGTGGGAGCAGTTCAAGAAGGAGTTGAAGAAGCAATTCTACCCGGTGAATGTGGTGTATGAGGCTAGGCAGAATCTAAGGGAGCTCCGACAGACGGCCACAATTCGGGAGTATGTGCACGAGTTCACTACCTTAATACTGCAAATCCTGTCTTTATCTGAGGAAGATTCACTCTTTCACTTCATGGATGGGTTGCAAAATTGGGCAAAGCAGGAGTTAAGAAGACATCAAGTAGCCAATGTGGACGAGTCCATAGTGGTAGCCGAGTCACTTGTTGACTTCAAAATGGAGTCTGTCACGTCCAAAGAAGGCAAAGTCGAGAGGGGTGAGGGAGATCATGACGAGGACAATGGGAAAGGCATAGCCGATGTATACAAGGGTAATGGCAAAGAGCTATCATATAATGGACAGGGGTCCAGGAGAAATGGCAAGGGGCCAGAAAACAATAGTGAGTATGTGCATAAGGGAGGGTGCTACTTTTGTAAAAGATCACATCGGGCAAGTGAATGCCCAGAGTTGGGTAAGCTTGCAACAATGATCGGGAATTTTGCTCACGGACACAAGGGTGACACACGAGAGATCGCTTGTATTGGAGGGATGCGATTGGAATCTAAGCTGAAAGTAGAGGATTCTGAAGCCTATCTTGGCGCCATGCAAATAGAACATGGTGGTAGCAAGAAAAGTTGCGCGGACATAGTTGAAGGGGATGGTAAGTTACAAAATGATGGCACACTATCAGACTTAGATGATGTGGCGAATGTCATGACCTGTCATCATGCCACGTAGGTGTCACTTGGCATATAATTTTTCCATATGGAATGGTTACATAAGTTAGGGAAAAGATCTTTGTGGAATATTCTAGAACTATGGAGAATTTCCTTGGAAATGTTCTAGATATTTATGCATTTGTAGGAAGGTTCTAGAGAAATATAGAGGTTTCCTTAAGAAGAACCTAGAATCTTATTAAAATATTAGGAAAGTCCTTAGAAGAATCTAGTTGTGTAGAATATTCTAGAGAAAGGACTTAGTTGTAAATATGGAAGGACTTGTAGAACAAATATTATTTACTTACTAGCCCCTAGGTGATTAGTATAAATAGGGGCATTCATTTGTAATTCATCAACCAAGCAAACAATTCAAGTTCTCTTTAATACAAAGCTTCCTTTAACAATTCTCTTGTGTTCTTTCTTCCATTATCTTAGCGGTCTTGAGTGTAGTAATGTTGACTTGGCATAGCAAGAACGTGAGCAAGTTTTGCAAGATCGTGAGCAAGTTGTCAAGTGTCGCATGTGTACTTAGTTAACAACTAAGGACGTGAGAGTGCAGTGGTAACATAGTTCATTGTAGCTCGCAGGAGTCCCACATCGGAAATGAGAGGGGGAGTCATGGGCTATATTAGTAGGGCTTGAACCTACATGTGTAGACGCGTTTTGGGGGTAACTTAGTTCCTTGGAAACAAATCCGTGCGAGCTAGGCCCAAAGCGGACAATATCTACACAGTATTGGGTCGGGTCGTTACAGTTGGTATCAGAGCCGACTCTCCAGTGTACGATGGGTGGGTACCCACAACGAGGACATTGTGTCCTTGTTGGTGGGGTGAGTGCAGTGGTAACGTAGTTCATTGTAGCTTGCAGGAGTCCCATATCGGAAATGAGAGGGGCAGTCCTAGGCTATATTAGTAGGGCTTGGACCTACATGTGTAGAAGCGTTTTGGGGTAACTTAGTTTCCTGGAAATAAATCTATACGGGCTAGGCCCAAAGCGTACAATATCTACACAATTAGGATTCTGAAGCCTATCTTGGTGCCATGCAAATAGAACATGGTGGTAGCAAGAAAAGTTGCGTGGACATAGTTGAAGGGGATGGTAAGTTACAAAATGATGGAACACTATCAGACTTAGATGATGCACCAAGCAGAGGGGTCAAGTTTGCTAGCAAGGATGGGACCACGGAGGGCAGCCAAATAGGGAGTGAAAGCATAGAGTCGATGCCTGAGAAGCTTCTGGACTTGGTTGAGTCACGGGGAGATTCAGGCCAAGAGAAAAGGGAGCCATTAGATGGGCGGAGGATCGAGGCCATTATTGCTAGCCGTCCAATGTACAAACGGCATAAGAAGATAGGTGACCAGTATCTTGTGAAATGGGAAGGCGAACCGCTTCATAGAACATCATGGGTAATGGACAAAGATCTACGGCGACGCCAAAGTGAGGTGCATGCATACGTGTCAATGCTTTGTGCCGAGGGCGGCACAAAATTGTGTGGGGGAGAGTGTCATGACCCGCCACATCATCATGCCACGTAGGTGACAATTGGCATATATTTTTGCAATATGGGATGGTTACATAAGTTAGGGAAAAGATCTTGGTGGAATATTCTAGAACTATGGGCAATTTCCTTGGAAATGTTCTAGATATTTATGCATTTGTAGGAAGGTTCTAGAGAAATATAGAAGTTTCCTTAGGAAGACCCTAGAACCTTATAGAATTGTTATGAAAATCCTTAGAAGAGTCTAGTTGAGTAGAATATTCTAGAGAAGGGACTTAGTTGTAAATATGGAAGGACTTGTAGAACAATTATTATTTACATACTAGCCCTTAGGTGATTAGTATAAATAGGGGGCATTCATTTGTAATTCATCAATCAAGCAAAACAATTCAAGTTCTCTCTAATACAAAGCTTCCTTTAACAATTCTCTTGTGTTATTTCTTCCATTCTCTTAGCGATCTTGTGTGTAGTAAGGCTGACTTGGCATAGTAAGAACGTGAGCAAGTTCGCAAGATCGCGAGCGAGTTATCAAGTGTCGCACGAGTACTTAGTTAATAACTAAGGACGTGACATTCTGCTATTTGCAGATATGTATAAAATAGTCATTCATTTTTCTTCTTCAAAATAGTCTATTCTTCATTAGTTTTAAACTGTTCAATAATGATATGTATAGTGCGTCTGAACTCTGTCTGATCTATTCTTTAGTGCTTATTAAGAATGATAGATGGTTAGTGTAATCAAGACTGAAGAGTCAGAATTGGCCTGTTAGAGAAGGCAAAATACCTTAAAACCCCTCTAAACTTGGCACGTATTATTGGTTACATCCTTGAACTATTCGTGTTCTTAGTTACTCCACTATACTTGGTTATTCGATAGTTATTATCCTCTTGGACGATCTCATCCTAGGAAAGTGGCATACACTCGCCTGCAACGTGAATTTTCCTGTCCATGTGGCATTTTTTAAAAAATAAAATATATTTATACATTTTTAAGTCGGTTGCTTTTTTAGATAATCTTCTTCGAATAATATTTATAATAAAACTTGGCTAGAACTACATTATTTAGGCTTTATAAAGTTGAAAATAAAGATTTATACAGTTGAAATAAATAGTCAACGCATATAAAAAGATATTAAAAAAATACATAGTTTGATTTTTATTATTTTGGCTATAATTTTTTATATAACTCTAAATTATGGAGCACTAAAAAAATAATTTCACAGATATTACCGGAAAAGGTAAAAATACACAGTTGAAATAAATAATCATTATATCAAAAGAAGAAATAAAAAGAGTGTACAATTGCAAATTCATTATTTTGGCTATACCTTTTTATTTGGTAAAAAATAATGGAGTTGTAGCCTTTTTTTTTTACTGATTTGACTCAAAAATAAAAATATACAATTAAAATAAATAGACATTATATCTAAAGAAAAAAATAAAAGAAAATACACAACTAGTACTCCATTATTTATATAAAAGTTTTGGCTAAAATGATGGAGTTCCAACCAAACTTTTACAAATTTGGCCCCCAAAAATAAAAATATGGAGTTGGAACAAATAGAAATTATATCTATAGAAGAAATTAAAAAGAATAAAAGTTAGAGTAAAGTCCGCATTATATGTTAAGGTGAAGCAAGAAGAAATACATCGTTGTAATAAATAAATTACTATATATGACAATTAAAAGTTAAAAAATAACCTAATAGGAAGATGATTTTTCTATTTTTCTTCACTTCCACACGCAGTGCACCCACACTCTTCGCCACATCAATATTCAGGGAGGTAATGGCTCTCAAAAGGCCAAGTTCAGAGGGATAATTAAGATCACGAATAGTTTGATAGTGTAATTAATAATCCGTGTCAAGCTTAGGAATGTATCCAACCAAGAAAACAAAAACGTCATGGAATAGAAATGTTTTTTGTTCCTCCAACAAAATATCGATAAGTATTTTCCTTTAGCTTCTCAATTTATCTAATTAACAGTAGTAGCTGAATAAATTCAACTGCATCCTTTACTATTAACAAAATAACAAGTTTCTACTTTGCCGTCTGTAAATTTGTATCTGTTTATAAGAATTCAATTGAAAGAAATATATGATGGTGCTTAAAATAGAATATTATTAGTATCCTACAAGATGAATTTAATATTTTGAGTAGAACATAAGTTCGTATTTCTAAGCTTCCACATTAAAATTGTTGCTCCATAAAATTAATTTAAGATATCAGAAGAAGACAAAATACACAAGCGACCATAGTAAACATGAAGAACATATAAGGGGGCATGAGGGATGTTATTTAATGATTAGTCAATACTTATTTTGTACCGAAATTTTAAACTTAAAATCTTGCACTTCGGGACAAATCAGAACATTTTTGTCCTGAAAAATTAAACTGAAAAACTAAAATTGATAACACGCTGACTAAATTCTAAATAGCATCCCTTTAGAATGGCTACTGGTGTCATTTCTACAACCGAAAACTGATCTTAATGTATTTGTTTAACCTATTCTTAGCCTGTTTGAGCTATTAAAAAAAGTAATCTGAAAAAGGATAACACGATTGAATGGTGATTTTATGGTATTTTATATTGAAATTTATGTTTTATTCCTATTCTTTGGATGGTATTTTAATAAGTTAAACAGAGTTAAAATAGTGTCACACAATAGCAAACTAGATTTACTGTTCCAAAAGTCTTGTTAAAAAATATAGTGAAATTAATTACTAAAAGCAAGAACTCCATTTGGGTTTCAAGAAATAATTCGATAACATATTTTATAAAACTTCAGTAATCTAGAAGAACAAAAGGACTTCCATTTTATTTTTTTTCACATTTGTTTGAAAGGCAACACAAAATTTAGAAGTATAGAATGAAACAATAGTTGTTTTCTTTTACGTTTCAGTTATTTGGAAGGATGTCTTTTCTGCTAAAAATGTTGAAAACCTATCTTGATGGTTTCATAAGTTAGCAACTTCAAGTAATATTCTAAATGTTTATTATAGTTTTAATATTTACATAAATTTATGTGTTTTTATCTGGTTTTGTTGACTTAATATAACGAACAGTGGACCTAATAACAATTTAAATTTGTCTTTCAATATCAATTAATTCTGACAGCAAGTCCATCAATAAAAAAGAATGAAAATGATTAATTTTTAATATTTATTTGAAAGGAATAAGGAATTTAAAGAAAAAAAACCATAATTATTTTTTTTGTATACAAACTAAAAAAGGAACTGCATCATGAAACAAAGTAGCAAAAGTCATTTTCTAAATTGCTCTCCATTAGTCGCTTATAGACATACCAGTTCAGCAAAGATATAGAAAGCTATAAAGACTAGAGACAATCATTTTTTTTTTCTGCTAATAAATAAAAAGGTAATATAAGTTCTTTCCCTTTATGTTTTCCAGCTTGCACACTTGACATTATATGAACTAAATACACATTGGAAGTGGTAAAGAGTGAAGTAGTTTCTCGTATAAAGAATGAGAAAAAAAATTGACACTGAATTGGGTGAACGGGTTCAACATTTACTTACAGGGGTATTAGAAAGTAAAAGCATCAAGTCAGTCAGCATCCTGCTGCTTTCAAGAACTTGTCATAGGGGCTTGAAGGTGGCAACCTAAAGGACTGTTGCCCATACTCCCGAGAACATGAAAGAGAATTTTGTGAATGAGTTGATTCAACTGTTGTTAATTGTAGATCTTGGTGAAGCTCCGTATCCTGTGAACACAAGCAAAAGGAACAGTTTAAAATATTTCAGGACCAGGATGGAAACTTCCTCGTATAACACAACAGAAACAAATAATGCAATATCCCTATTTTGAAAGCCGTTACTCAGCTTGCTAAAAAGTGCAAAACTTAAAGCATCAGTGAAGATCGTTCTATTTTTCCACATTATGACCTGTACAACTTGCTCATCAAAGTTAAAGGATGTCTAGAAACCATTCATGGGGCATTGATCTTCATCTTCCGTACGGCTAATCTGTACATTTACTTGGGCACCGGCACTGATGTGTGACGGAAACAATCCGCATCTACCTCCTTCAGCATAGGGAAGCAAATCCCTCTACTTAGAGATAGTACCAGAAAATATACCTCTTCCCCAAGATGTTTAGATAGGTTTCCGCAAATTGGCTAACATGGATTCAGCGACATCAAGGCTATTCCGATTTTTGTACTCCTAGTTCAGCTAAATATAGCATATAACGTCCCATAAGATACATATAAGCTCTACAATGTCCTAATATGATGATATATTGAAAGATTAACTCAGTGCTTTATCAAAAGAAGAATTGATCAAAACCTAGATAGAGGTAAATGCACATTCTTCATAGACCAAATCAACTTTTTCTAAGGTTAAACCAGTATCAGTTTTCTTGTTTTTGAAGTTCCCAAATACTTGAATTGGTAGCAATATTCTACTCTAAATCGCTCAATGCTTTTTACCTCCAAAGAATAAAAGGTCACGAATGCTGCTGCTAAAAAAGAAGAAAGCCGCGCCAAGCGGGGAGAAATACTTCCATACAAATATGAATCTCTCCTCAAAAAAGAAAATCTGAATCTCTTTTTCTTCTTAAATCCACTTTTTAAAATATACTTTTTTTATGCTTGCGCTGCACACGCTTCTCGCTTCTGCCTAAGAAGCGAGCTTTTCCTTCAGCTTGCCTCGTCTAACACCGAAAAAGCTATCTACCCATCGCCTCGCGGCTTCATGTTTAAAGTGATGAAGCGATGCTTTTTACAACACCACAAAAACCATCGTGATTTTCCAAATTATTGTAAAACAATTAGCCTTCACTCTTTTAAAAAAAAATAAACTCAAAACACGGTCACTTTTAAGATAGTACATGATTTACATCTACTATTAATTAGTTGATTTCTTTTTGTAGTTATACACTTTACCAAATTGTATGAACTTGCAATTATTATAAATTCCAACCAAACTTCAGGGAATAATTAATCTTTCCATTCTGAATTACTCTACTTCTTCATGGAACCAGAGCCATCAGCCACAGAAGAATTCTCATATCCTTTTTCTTTCATTTTTCCCTCACAAAAAGGACAAAAGCCTCTGTTCAGAGAAGGCACAGTCCTCCCGATTGGAAATTCCAATTCGGAGGTGTGGAGTTAGTTCTAAGCATCACTTCTCACCCCAAAGGAATCTCAAGACTCCGACGACCTCAAACTGAGAAGCTCATCACTAGAAATCTCATTGTTGGCAGCCATGTCAGATCAGTCTCGCTAGAACTTCGTACTTGCGGAGGAGCGTGAGACAAATTCCGATGTTTTCTCACTAGCTCCGGCATCAGTCGAATCACCATCATGGGCTCATCCCAAGTGGTCCAACCTCTATTTCTCACTAGTGCTACTTCAGATCATCAATTCAGAGGCTTCAAAATGGTATTCCGGAATCTATAGCGGTAAAACAGATTTGACATTAGTTTTTCGGCTCCTCCAGCAGTGTTCGGGAACTCTCCAGTTATATATCATCTCTGAGATTCATGTTTCCAACACTTCCAGATGTATTCCGGCAGTATCAGTTACTTGTCCTAGCTTTTAGGACTCCGCTCTTTAATTCTCAACTACAAAACTCCTTGGAAACCTCAATATGATCCAAAAAAGGTGACTCTCAAATACAGGTGAAACTAAACCTCTTTTCCTCCCTTTCAAGTTCTCCCACTATTATCACAAGTGAACTTGGATGGTAGTAGTAATTACATGTCATGGTTTGCTTCAATTGAATTATCATATATATGATTGATCACTTCGTTAAGAATGCTAGTGAGATTGCTACCACTTGTGAGAAATAATAGGAAAATTATATAATATTGTTAACTATAATATAATGAGTCCTATTTAGTCTATACACAATACATACTCTACTTATATTCCACATAGGACTATACTTACTAACATAACTATTTAACACTCCCCCTCCCCCTCCCAAGCTGGTGCATACAAATCATATGTATCGAGCTTTTTATATATATAAACTAAGATGAGGACCAGTGAGAAAATTGGTGAAAATATCTGCTTCACAAACTTTGTAGCAATATGTCCTAAGAGTATCTTTTCTCTAACGAAGTGGCAGTCAATCTCAATGTGTTTAGTTCTCTCATCAAACACCGGATTTGATGCAATATGAAGGGCAGATTGATTATCATACACAAGTTCCATCTGGCTGATTTCACCAAATTTCAACTCAATGAGCAACAGTTGTTTGATCCAAACTAGCTCACATGTCGCTATAGCCACTGCTCGATATTCTGCTTCTGCACTAGACCTAGCAACCACATTTTGTTTCTTGCTCTTCCAAGACACCAAGTTTCCTCCTACTAAAACACACTATCCGGATGTAGAACGTCTATCAGAAGGTGATCCTACCCAATCAACATCTGAGAATCCAACAATCTGTTCATGACCTCGATCTTCAAACAATAATCATTTGCCTGGGGCCAATTTTATATATCGAAGAATGCAGACAATTACGTCTCAATGACTATCACAAGGAGAATCCATAATTGACTCACAAGAAAGGAAATATCAGGTCTAGTCACTGTGAGGTAATTTAACTTACCAACCAGCTGTATCTTGCAGGATCGCTAAGCGGCTCCCTCTATCCTGGCAAAAGTTTAAAATTCGAATCCATCAAAGTGTCAACGGATCTACAACCTGTCATTTTTGTCTCCTGGTGTCTAAGGCATACTTCTGTTATTAGATCACAATACTTGACCTAGACTGAGCGACCTCAATACCGAGAAAATACATTAATCTGCCCAGATTCTTAGTCTGAAAGTGCTGAAAGAGTCGTTGCTTCAACTTAGTAATTCCATCCTGATCAATGCCGGTAATAACAATATCATCAACAAAAATTTCCAAATACATGCAAAGATTTGAAGTAGAACATCGATAGAACACAGATTGATCAGCTTCACTGTGATTCATGCCAAACTCAGGAATAACCGAGCTCAACTTACCGAACCAGGCTCGAGGAGACTGTTCTAGACCATAGAGTGACCGGCGCAACCGACATACAAGACTGCTAGATTCCCCTTGACCAACAAAACCAAGTGGTTGCTTTCATATAAACTTCATACTCAAGATCACCGTGAAGAAAAACATTTTTAATGCCTAACTGATAAAGAGGTCATTGGCGCACAGCAGCCATGGATGAAGAACTGATGCTATTTTAGCCACGAGAGAGAAAGTATCATTGTAATCAAGCCTAAATATCTGAGTATACCCTTAGGCAACGGGCCTTAAACCGATCAATCTGGCCATCCCGGTAATGACAACCAACAACAGCTTTACCTGAAGAAAGAGGAACAAGTTCCCAGGTATCACTCGCATGTAAAGGAGGCATCTCCTCAATCATAGCTTATAGCAATCCTGGATGAGGCAGTGCTTCACTTGTAGACTTAGGGATCGAAGCAAAGGACAAAGAAAATACAAAAGCATAATATGGTATTAGGGTGATGGCAGACTATGACAACTTTAAACAAATAAAAAAGGACGATGAAGGGGAGCTAGCTATAGCAGCTGAGTTCCAGTTTGAAAATGGATAAAATCTCACCCACATAATGTGGATTGGGATTTAGTGGACCATATATCTTTCTGAAATGCAATTGGTGGACTAGGAGGAAACAAGTCCGCAGTAGGAGCAAGGTCAGGTGCAGGATGTGAATCAACCGGGTTTGATGCTGGACGCGGACGACAATGATAAGTCAAGAGTGGTTTTCTGTGGCTGGTATCTAGGAGGAGCGACACTAGATTCTTGTAAGGCGAGCTATAGTAAACTCCTCAAATGTTGGTATAGGTAAGACCTCAGATATATCAAGGTGACCAGAATAGGTAAAGTAAGGTCGAGACTCAATAAATATAACATCAACTAACATAAGGTACCTACGAAGATCAGGTGAGTAGCAACGATATCCCTTTTGAGATCGGGAATAACCAAGGAAGACACATTTCCGAGCACGAGTAGCTAACTTATCTTTCATAGAAGCTAAGTTACAAACAAAGCATGTGCTCTCAAAAAGGGTGAAATGGAAGATGAAGGCATCTGATTAATCAAATAACGGTGAGAACTGAATCGCCCAAAAAAACACAACGGAACATGGGACTCAATGAGAAGTGTGCGAGCAGTCTTAATGAGGTGCCTATTCTTTCTCACTGCTAACTCATTCTGTTGAGGGGTATACGAGCAAGACATTTGATGAATAATTCCCTAAAAAGTCATAAAATGTTGAAACTTCGAGGATAAATATTTTAATGCATTATTACTGTGAAAGATGCGAATAGAAATACTGATTTTTTACTTCAGCACAAAAACTTTGGAATATAGAAAACAACTCAGAACGATCTCTGTATGACTCCCAGCACTACACAGAAAGGTAGCTCGGGTATGTTTCCCAAGTTGACACGACTCATAATCCTATACGTCTGTGAGTTAGGTCTGGAGGATTTGTAACTGGACATGTTGTGGAGGGATTGAGTGAGTTCAAGTAGTAAAGGCCTTGTGATTCACGTCCTGTGCCAATTGTCTGTCTCTTACTGCAGCCCTGCAATCTCGGTTTGAGCGACGTGAGCATTTCTAGATGATCGACCATACAACGGGTAACACACCTAATGGGTATGTCCAAGGTTATTACAATAGGAACACTTTGGGTCGAGAATTCCAAAACTTGAGCATTCCTTGTATGTTCTCCATAGTTTGAGATGCCTGATTTTTCACTGTTTGGGACGCAAGAACAGAGGAGTCAATTGTCTGTGATGAGATCACTAGGTGATTGGGTGCTACAGCAAGGTGAAGTAATCGAGAGAATAATTCATCAACAATAGGTATAGTCGGACTAGCCAAAACTTGATCGCGTACTAAATTAAGGTCATTAAGAAGACCAGCGAGTGAAAGAACTAGGAACAACTTCTGTCGTTGTTGCTTTTTC
The DNA here is from genome assembly GCA_026770625.1 of Nicotiana glauca. Taxonomy (NCBI): domain Eukaryota; kingdom Viridiplantae; phylum Streptophyta; class Magnoliopsida; order Solanales; family Solanaceae; genus Nicotiana; species Nicotiana glauca. The sequence goes on along the minus strand of MU770263.1, from coordinate 21,458 downwards.
ACACTAGCAGAAACAGGCATCAACTTCTCAAATTCCTCCATGACTGCATACAATTGTCCGAAGTAAGCAGACATAACTAATTCTTGTTTTTTTAAATTTGTCATATGTAAAATCGCATCATAAAAGCGAGATGCGTCATTAGTGTATAAAAATGCAAGCTTTTTCCAAAACTAAATGAGATGTCTAGAAGGGACGAAACAAGGACATCAAACTGTATCAATAGATTGACATAGGACACTACATAATTGAGCATTTCGCCTTATTGGTTAAGTGATCTTGAACACCTTGACTCTTGCACACAACTCAATAGAAGCCCACGCTAAATGGTTGGAACTTCACATTAAGGACTCTAAATTAATCATGAAGCTTGAATTTCTAGAACCCGTGTTTTTAGAACAAAAAACATCAAACCCTAGAGACATGGTGGATTAAGGAGAGGTCTGGTACCACTGTAACTTGCAAAAATTGTAGCTTGCTAGAAAAAGAAAACAGTCGTCGGAACAGCTGCCGGAAACTGCAAATAACTCACCAAAAAATAAAAAGGTCATCGGAATAAGGTATAACCTGGATGGGTAGAGTTAGAATTTCCTTGCGAACAATCTGTCCTGAAGGTCGGTCAAAAAATGGCCAAAAGAGGTCCAAGTGTCCAGCTTATCGGCGTGTGGAACAGATGTCGCCCGGAAAAAAATTCTCCAATTGGGGCATAAGAGCGCGTGAGGCCTCTACTGCAGGAGATTTTTCTTTTTGTTTGGTCGTCGGAGGTTGGGGGACCTTGATGGTGGTGTTGGTTTTTGCACAACACCAACAGAAATTGATTTGACGTGAATCGGCGGTAGAAAGTCGTCGGAAATTGATGAACGGCGATTGTCTCACTTTCCGGATGTGTCCCATTCGTGCTCTGATCCCGTGTGAGAAATATTAAGAAAATTATAATATTGATTAATGTGTTAATTATAACACAATGAGCCCTATTAATAACTATACACAATACATACCCTACTCCTATTCCATGTAGAACGGCACTTATTTAGATAAGTAATTAACACCACTAAAAAGATCAAGTGGACCAAAATTGACACATGTTGTTTTTTGAGGAATTCTCTGGTTCCTAAATTACTTAATATTTTAATTTTGTAAAAATTGTTTTAAGGAGTAAAGTATGTATTGTGTGTAGTTATTAATAAGGAAGGGAGCCTTGGAGTAACTGGTAAATTATTGCCACGTGACCAGGAGGCCACGGGTTTGAGCCGTGGAAATAGTCTTTTGCAAAAATGCAGGTTAAGGTTGCATATAATAGACCCTTATGGTCCTGCCCTTCCTTGGACCTCGCGCGCATAGCAAGAGCTTAATGCACTGGACTGATGAGTGTGTTTTAAGGTTTAAACTAAATAGGAGGCTTTGTAGACGAATAATGTACAAAGCACAGACAAAGTCGTCTCAGACATTGTTGAACTACAAGTAATCAAGATACGGAAAGTTACTCCGGACAAATAGAGACCGACCTCACTTCCTTTGCATCCGTTGATCTTAGTTGTCTGGGTCATTTGAGTCTTGGAAAATAATAAATTAGTTCCTAGTCTCTCTAAATTGTCCTCTCCTTAACCCTCAGGGGTTGGCCTAGTGGTAATTGACTTGAGCCTTGGGGTTTGCTCCCTTTCAAGGTCTCAAGTTCGAAACCCACTGGGTGCAAACAATTTCTGAGGGTCATCGGACTGGGTAAAACCTGAATTAACCGTGGTGCACTTGCGGGAAACTCCTTGTCGAGGGCCTGTGCACCCCCGGGATTAGTCGGGGCTCATAGAGACTCGGACACCCGGTGCAAATCAAAAAAAAAATTGTCCTCTCCTTTTGAATGGGAGTCATGTCAAATTAGGAAACACACCCGCATTTCATTTCCAAAAAGAGTTAATAATAGGGCTTCATCTATGTCTGACATTGTGTACTTAGACATAAGAGGTCCAAGTTGTGTCGTCTCAAAATTAGGGTCACATTAGTTTGTTACCTTCATTGATGACCATTCTTGTTTGCCCATAGGTGTTGTCCATAGGTGTTGTTCAAAAACGAACCATTCTGAATTGTTTTATCTTTCACAAGTTTTGTGCTATGGTTCGCAATCAATTCGGTGTTTCAATAAAGGTATTGCACAGTGATAATGCCAATGGATGCTTATCATCTCCCTTTGTTAGTTTCACGTCTTCTCGTGGAATCACTCACCACATATCTTGTGCATATACTCCTCAACAAAATGGATTCTCAAATGTAAAAAGTCATCCTACGGAAGATGGTATACCCTACTTACACACCATCGTGTTCCTTTTAGCTTTTAGAGGGAAGTAATTCTCACAGCTTGTCATCTAATTAACCGTATACCATCTACTTTCAATTCCATCTCCAACTATAGTCCTCACCACCTTCCATTGTGAGTGTTTGATATTGCTTTCTTTTTTTCATGATCACAATAACGACAATAACATACCCAGTGTAACCCCGCAAATGGGGTCTGGGGAGGATAGAGAGTATGTAACCTTACCCCTACCTTCATGATCACAATTTTAGGGAAGATGAACTCCAGGCCAAATAGGTGAAATGTGTCTTCCTAGAATACTTTCGCCTCCAAAAAGGTTACAATTCTATGATCCAACAAGAAGTAAATATTTTAACTTAGAAGATGATGTAACCTTATTTTGCCTATTTTTCACCAAATACAGCTAATAGAAATCTAATTCGTCAAGTTTTACCCGTCCTTTTGCTCCCCATACCACAAGTCAGCTTTCGAGCCAACTCTTAAGCCGATTTTCCAATCTCCAGGTCTATTCCAAATGTACTCATCCTCTTGGTGACACCACAGATAGCTCTTCTCATGAATATGTATGGTAGCACATTGGTAGCTCCAAGACTCGTCTTGTAGTCGTGCCTTCATCAAACAACTCCCACCCATAGTCATTTGTAAAGGATTTTGTACTACTCGAAATCAGCATCCTACATATAATTGCTTGAGTTATCATCATTTATCCCCTAATACTATGTCATGATGGAATTGGTTCAGTATTTCAGTTACCGGAGAACAAATCTACTTTTGGGTGTTATTGGGTCTATATAGTGTGAATGAATTTGGATGGCAAAATTGATAAGTTAAACGTGGCGCTTTGTTGCCAAAGGGTACACTTAGCTTTATGGCCCTGGGGAATTGATTTAGTTATCGGAGGACATATCTATTGCTAGGTGTCGTTGGGTCTATAGAGAGAAAGTGGGTCGGGATGGCAAGATTCATCAGCTAAAGGCTAGCCTTGTACCAATGAATATACTTAGATTTATGGTCTTGATTATAGTAACACATTCTCTTAGATTTATGGTCTTGATTATAGTAACACATTCTTTTCGCTTTCCAAAGTTGCATCTGTCCGACTACTTATCTCCTGGGGGCAATGCACCATTGAGCACTTCATCAGCTGGTTATATTAAATTGAGCACTTCATCAGTTGGTTATATTAAGAACGGTTTTTTGGATGGGAACTTATTCGATAAGGTAATTGGGAACCACCGAGGTTTGTTGCTTAGGGGAAGTCAGGTTTGGTATGTCGTCTAAAACAATTATTGTATGGTCAATGTCATAATGAGAATACGAGATTACATGCCAAAGAACTCTAAGGGAAGCTAGTTGGGCTGTTAATGAATATCAAGAAATGTTTCTTCTAGAAAATGAGCTAAAGGCCTTAGAAATATCTCATGGATGTGTCAACATGCATGTTACAACATTGGAAGAGGACATGGAGCCAATTTGGACCAAAGGAGCGGCTAAACACGCATAACTCAGAAGAAAAAAGGTGGAATCGGTGGCTTAATATACTGATTATTGTGTTAGTTTCATTCAACGCACTCCTTGTTTAGTCTTATCATTCTTATACAATTAACTTTGAATATTATACAAACTCTAGAACGTACTCCTCTGTTTCAATTTATGTAAATCTATTAGACTGGGCATGGAGTTTAAGAAAGAAATGAAGACTTTTAAACCTCATGGTCTTAAACAAGTCATAACATTATGTGGCTACAATTCTTTTGAACCTTGTGGTGTAAACATGACAAAGTATGTGTGTGGCTATAAAAGCTTCTCATTGAGGGTAGAACTTGAAGTTTAAGTTAATTCCAAAATTATCTAACCATAGTGTAGGTATGGAGGTCAAGGATTTATACTATGGAGGTCGAGGATTAGGGTAGTAGAGTAGGTAGTCTAGAGTGTTCATAACAGTAGTATTAGCACGCAGTCTGGCTTTCTGTTGGTAGTAGGTTTTTATGACTAACCGTTGTTTTCTTTCATTGTTGATCACCTTACTATCTGGTTGTTTTTATTCTGCTTTTATATGGCTTCTTGGTATTGTCCCTTCTTGTCCATATTTTCATTAATGTGGTGCTTATACTTTCCCGAGCCGAGAGCCTATTGGAAACAGCCTCTCTATCCTCACAAGGTAGGGGGTAAGGTCTGCGTACACACTACCCTCCCCCAGACCCCACGGTGTAGGATATTACTGCGTATGTTGTTGTATTTCTAAAATTAGAAAGGGTCATTCTTTTTTAAACGAACCAAAAAGGAAATAGGTTCACGTAAATTGGAACGGCGGGAGTATTGCTTAAATCTTTGCTTCTGCTATCGCGAGCGATATCATGATCTTTGAAGAAAGTACACTTTGGATATACTAGAGGAGATAGGCATGACAAATCGCAAACCTGTTATGCTCATTTGGATTCAAATTTCCAACCTGTTCCTGACCGGGAGAGCTTGGAAGACCCTAGCAGATACCGAAAGTGGTTGGCAAACTGAGCTTTTGTAAGTGCATTGGGATATAGAAATCAATATCCTCAGATACACATCAAAAAAGCTCCAGAACACGGATTGTTATCTGAAGACAAGGGTGACCTAGGGATTACAGGTTGGATAGGTTCTCCCTCAAATAGCCGTTCCCCACTTTTGGATATTATGACATGATTGGAATCTAATCTCTTGAAAATGTAAAAAGCAAGACGTTTTTGCAAAATTTGGTGCCAATACAAAATATCGAACTATGACTCTTTCAACATGAGAGATAATCCGATTGAAACAACTTCTCCAGAAGTTAAGGTGCATGGAAGTCAAAATAAAGTTAATATGCTACCAAACTACCTTCACATTGCTTCAAAATCTGTTTGCCGTGATATGAAAAAACATATAGGAGTGGGTTCTCATTTCATTAGACAAAAGATTGATTACAAATGCATAGCCAATGGTTAGCTCGAATAACAAGCTAGCAGATTTTCTTACCAAGTTCCTCAACGGAGCACGGATAGACTAAATTTGTAACAAACTTAGAGCTTATGATATATGCTCCAGCTTCAGGGGAGTACTAAAGATAGCACAAGATGCACCATTAAGTGAGGTTGATTTTATTAGGATTTGATTTGATTTTTTTAATTATACACTACCCCAATTATTCACTTGTGATTACTATAAATTCCAGACCAAGCTTGAAGGAACAATCAAGCTTCTCATTCTGAATTCTTTCTAATTCTTCAGTCTTAAAAGACTTGGTGAGTTTTTGGAAAGCTGCGACAATGACCAACTGAACCCTGAGTGAATGCGCTAGATGTCTATCGTTTTTTCAAACTACTAGTAATGGCTTAGAGTGAGAACCCAGTCCATAGCTTTACTTACCAGTTATCTATCGATTGCCTTCTCTTCCGTTACCTTAAAGTTCAATCAGAAGCCTAGAAAAAAGACTACCAATCCAACAAGAGTAGAAGAGAAGGCCCGGAATAGGTCTACCATGCAAGATAGCTAAGATCCTTTAACCAGACGACCTTTTCACAATGCAAACATGACGCACAAGATGAATAAGAATTCAAAGCCACTGGTTCTAAGCCTCCTAATTTCCATGAACAGATTCCTTGTTTACATTAAAGAAGTGTATTTTCACTACTCTCCACAAGGTCTCACATGTGAAATGTTGTGAATATACATAATATTTGTTTTCTTTAGAAAAAATGATTCAAATCAACATCAAACATAAGTAAACATCTCTTGTTGCTCATTATTTCGTTAAAAAAATTAAACTAAACGATTTCAAACATGATTAGTGATTTAACCATAGCCTTAAATTAGAGCCACTCTACTACAGGACACCTTACACATTAGAAGTCAAATAAACAAATAAGAAGCAAAATGAGAGTTCATGAGATAAAAACTGACTCCTTGATATATTTTTTTTTAACACACATTTGCAAGATAGCACTCTCTCTGTCCCATTTTATGTGAAGGTGTTTGAATGGGCATGGAGATAAGAATTTAAAGAAGACTTTTCACACGTAAGCCATCAAAATTATATCAAGAACAAGAAACCCAGTGTAATCCCACAAGTGGGGTCAGGGGAGGGTAATGTGTATGCAGACCTTACCCTACCATGTGAGGGTAAAGAGGCTATTTCCGACAGACCTCAACTCAAGGAGGGAAGAAAAAGAAGCAGTAACAAGCAGCACCAACAACAAGATAACATGATAAGAAAATTGAAGTGAAAGAAATAACAAATAACATGTAGTAATGAATAAGAAACTATAAAAATAATAATAATAATACTTGTAGGAGAAAGAGATACCAACTACCCTAATTCTCGACCTTCACACCCTCTTATCAAGGATCACGTCCTCGGTCAGCTGAAGTTGCGTCATGTCCTGCCTAATCATCTCTTCCCAATATTTCTTTGGCATACCTCTACCTCTCTTCAGGCCCACCATGACCAACCTCTCACACCTCCTAATTGGGGTATCAGTGCATCTCCTCTTCACATGCTCGTACTATCACAGTCTCACTCCCCGCATCTTGTCCACCATGGAGGTCACGCTCACCTTGTCCCGAATAACTCCATTCTTAATCTAATTCTTCCTAGTATGCCCACACACCCATCTCAGCATCCTCATTTCCGTACTTGCAACTTCTAGACATGGGAGTTCTTGACTGGCCAACACTCCGCCCAATACAACATTGTTGTTCTACCCACCACTCTGTATAACTTATCTTTAAGTCTTGATGGCACATTCTTATCACACAAAACACCGAATACAAGGCTCCATTTCATCCACGTCGCACCAATATGATGAGCAACATCCTCATCAATTTCTCTATTACCTTAGATAACTAAACCCAAGTACTTGAAACTTCCTCTCTTAGGGATGACTTGTGTATCAAGCCTCACGCACTGACGTACAAATAGGGATGGCAATGGGGCGAGGCGGGGCGGGGCGGGTTTAGATGTATGCGGGTGCGGTGCGGGTTTGAGTTTTGCGGGTGCGGGGCGGGGCGGGTTAGAAACATTGTTATTTAAAATTAAGCGGTTGCGGGGCGGTTGCGGGTTAAAGTCATGAATTGACTACATACTGCTTCGGAACATAGCAAACTTGTCCTAAACCCATTTATTTTGTTGTTTTGTCCTACATTATAAAGAACTCAATCGATTTAGTTTTATAGAAACTTTTTAATCCAATCTTTTAAGTATTATTTTAGTTTCTAAATATCCCATTTATTTTTCTTGTTATACCCAAATCAAGCAATGAAAAGTAAATAATTTCCTCTGTCTTGGTATATATTCTTCCTTCCTCTTCCTTTTTAGACTTCTAGTTTTCAAATAAATAAAAGAAACTTAAACATGGAGTTTCTGGTTTCACAAAAAAAAATTCCATGTACAAATGGAAGTGCATGCTTTCTTCTGGTATTAATACTAGAAATTTTTGTTAAAGGAATTAAAATTTGTTATGTCCTTTCAAGTCAATTATCCAAAATGTTTGAATTGTTCGTTGGTTTATTAGTACTTAGATCATCTTATCATCTCTCTTATAGTTTAATGCATAAGAGTTCAAAAAATTGCGGGGGCGGGGCAGGGCGGGTGAATGCGAGTGGAGTGCGGGGCGGGTGAATGCGGGTTTAAATCCTATGCGGGGCGGGGCGCGACGGGACGGGGCGGGTTTAAATTTCGCGGGTCCAGACAGAAACCTGCCCCGCACCCGCACCGCCTGCCATTCCTAACGCACATGTCCGCTTCATAGATCGTGTCACTGAACTTGCACTCCAAGTACTTTGTTTCTGGTCCTGCTCAACTTGAAACCTTTTGACTCACGAGTCTGTCACCGGTCCTCTAGCCTCGCGTTAACTTTGCGCCACATCTAATCAATCAGTACTACCTGCAAATAGCATGTACCATGGCACCTCCTCTTAAATATGATGTGTCTGTACGTCCATCGCCAAGGCAAAAAAACGAGCTAAGAGCTGATCCATGGTGCAACCACATCACAACTGGGATGTGTTCCGAGTCTCATCCCCTTGTCATTACGCGAGTCTTAGCTCCAGCATATATGTCCTCAATCATCCTAGTGTTAGCTACATGCACACCCCTAGCCTCTAAACATCTCCATAGCACCTTCCTTAGGACTTTGTCTTATGCTTTTTCTAGGTCAATGAACACCATATGCAAATTCCTCTTATTCTACCAATACCACTCCACCAATCTCCTCACAACGTGAATAGCTTTAGTAGTCAATCGCCCCGGCATGAATCCAAGCTGGTTCTCAGAAATAGACACACTCCTCCTCACCTTCACTTCCACCACCCTCTCCCAAACTTTCATGGTGTGGCTTAGCAACCTGATACTTCTATAGTTATTGCAATTTTGGATTTACCTTTCATCTTGTAAATTAGAATCATCGTACTTCACCTCTATTCATCAGACATCCTCATAGTCCTAAAAATCACATTAAACAACCATGTAAGCAACTTAAAGCCTCAATAGGATTAGTAAGGTAAGGTTTAGCCCGGTTTGTGTTATATGGGTAACAATACCGGTGCTATTGTCCCCCTTATTTGTACTTTCCTAATTGTGGTATTTTCTTTTCTTTTATTAACAAAAAAAGCAACTTAAAGCCTGCCTTACCGGTGTTCATCCAAAATGTCACTATGCTTTCGTCTGGCCCGTTCACCCTTCCCCCTGTTCGTCTTATGCATAGTCCCATCAATCTCCTCAATTACAATACCCAAAATCTCTACAGCGTCAAGTATAAAAATAATTCTTTGCTGGTGAGAGTTTCACGTGTCTTTTTTGTTTCTCTCTCCTTACAAACAATGAACTTTTATATAAAGTAAGAGCCCGTTTAGAGTAGCTGAATGAAAGTAGCTTTTAAGCACTTGGGCTTAAAAGCACTTTTGTAGTGCAGGAGCTTAATTTAAAAAGAAATTGTTACGTGTTTGGCTAGAAATGTTGGGGCTGAAAATAACCAGTTGATATGTTTGGCATAAAAGCGAATAAGCATTATTTTCTATTAAAACAACTAAAATGCCCTTAAAGCTGCTAGCACTAAAAATGAATTTATTATTGTAGGATTTTAATTCTAAATTGATTCTAGTATAAATTAGTTTATGTCACAATTTAGTAAAAATTGTAAATTTATAAGACAAAATTATTTTATTTTTAGAGAGGTTTTTTTCACTATTAGTGAATCAGAACACCCGCGTAAGAAACTATTAAAAGTATCGTTCTTTGAATTTTTGTCGAAGAAAGAGCATATATAACTCGGTCAAGCTTTAAAATTGCTTATAAAGATAAATCCTACTCTAAAGTGTGTAGATGGAGAAAATGAACATATCTTTTTACCACACCTCTGCTTCACATAGTTACCTATGATGAACCGTCGTAGCTTACCAGCCCCGACAGGTATGGCGGCGACTCCGCTACAGAACACTTCGCCAAACCAAGAGCAACTGTAGCTATTTACTCCTTCTAGTTCTAGTGAATTTCGCTCCAAATAGCATAAAAAGAAGCTCAAGTTCAATTAGGGAGGAGCTGGGACGGGAAGTATAGATAGGAAGGCAGAACAAGAGGCGGCGGCTCTGACGATTCAATCTATTCCGCTATTCCTCAATCCTTACTCTTTATCCCATCTGCGCCCAGGCTAACGGGGCCTTACTTATTCAGGGGGAGCCTCGAAATGCACTATAGAGAGGATGATCCTTGGCCCCTCTTCATTCTCTACAGGGTTCCAAACCTTTCTTTAATAGGTGACAACGAGCCGGGCAGTAAATATTTTCACCATTTTCTTTTGCAATCATCGACAACATTTGTTTTCTTCCTATCTTTGCAAATTTCACTAATTCACTGAAATGGAATTCACAAGAAGATGGAGATAAAACTTCACGAAATGGTATCAGACCTGAAAGCAATGGCAATGACAAGAGATAGGCTGAGAGGAAGAAAGATGGGGATAGAATTGTTCTTTATTTGGTCAAACTCCAAGTGTTTTTAAGCCAAAAAGCAACAAGTTAGGGTGGCCAACTTATAGCTTTTGCCTTGTTTTGAGTTCTTTTAGCTTAAAAGCTATTTTAAGTTTGCCAACACTCAAGCAAGAGAAAAATGCTTTTAAGTGGTTTGACTAGCTTTTAAGCCAATTTGAAGTCCCAACAAGTCATGTCATAAAGGGTAAAATGGGGATGTAAGATTAACTAGTTTCCAGGAAGAGAAAGGTCTCGATTTTAGGGACAAACTAAAATGAAGAAGTGTCACATATTATGGGACGGAGGCACTATCTAGGAAATCATAACACCTTAAATTCTCAATTATGATGTTCATGGAATGAATCCTATGAAGTAGGAGTCAAACATTGATAAATTTCACATATTACGATACAAATTTTGCATTCTTAAGGTCTGGGAAATCACTAAACAAAGATTGAACATGTGGGAGGATCTGAATGAACTCCACTCATTCCCCCGTATGGAGTGTTCTGCTTATTTGCTTCAATATCATTTGAGAAAGAAGCTCTTCCACTTCAGTTTGGTGTGATTAAAACGATATGCTGGCATTTAAGTTAAATGAAATGCTATAAACCATTTTTAAGTTTTTGTACGTTAACTGTTTCTTGGAAACACTAATATGCTAAACAAAGTTTTGTCACAGGATATCACAACAACTTAAAGCTCTTCTAACAGCTCTGTAGCTCTTCAGTTTACCAAAAATTATATTATGATAATTAAATATTTCATTCAAACACAACAGCTATTGTTATTCATGTAAAGAAGCTAGGATAGACTAAATGATAAAAGGGACAGAGTGATTCTCACCATCTTTGGTAAAGAAGGGCTCTTCCTGTCCATTGCATTATAGGATAGTAATGCCTTGGTTTCCTGTTGCGTCTTGAAACTCTGGAGGGCTGACATCTTGTGTTGTTTACCAGTCACAAGGGCCTCACACTGATTTTTTACTTGATCATAGGGTATCGGCGTAGAGGAAAGAGGGAAGTTTGCAACTTGTCGAGCACTTTCCAGAACCTACATGTGCAAGAGGTAGTGTTATCACAGTGGTGAAGCTAGAAAATTTAGTAAGGGTGTTCAAACTTTGAAGAGATAAATAATTTCTTTTAGATGAATTGGTGCAACGAAAATTTTAAATCAAACTACTCTCCCCTTCTCATTTTATATGACCTTATTTCCTCTCTGGTTCGATAAAAAGCGAATTTCTCATTTCTAAATTAAATATAGAATTAACTTATACTTTATCTTTATCATTAACAACAACAACAACAACAACAATCCAGTAAAATCCCACAAGTGGGGTCTGGGGAGGGTAGAGTATACGCATACCTTACCCCCTACCTCGGAGGGGTAGAGAGGTTGTTTCCGAAACACCCTTGGCTCAACATTTTTTCCATTAATGAAAGCTTTTATAGCCACTTATAGCATATTTAAGACAAGCTTCAAATGTCTTATAACCATACAGATGTTAAGGTATACTGTATTTAAGATAACAAGTTGCCAATCTTTTTTCTTTATTAAACTACATGCCTAGTTAAATAGTTTCACATAAATTAAAATAAAAAGAATAGTTAACATATAATTAAATCATAAAAACACCTGTAATGGAACTAATAATTGTATAAATTAAAATAAAGTAAATAATAATACACAAAGTATAGTTACTAATACTATCACCTATATGAGTAGACCAGTACGAAAGGTTAAAAGGGCAAAACAAGGACTTTACTTTACTCCATGGTCCACGCCATGACGAGTTGAAAATTTATTCTACAATAATAATATGGATATCCATTTAACTTTTTTATTATATTTGGGTATAGATTTTATGCATAAACTAGTAAATTTTTCCGCGCTTCGTACGATCTTAGACAACGATATATATTAAAAATAAAATAAATTTAGCTCATACATTCACATTATGAAAGTTTGTTAACCTAAAACTTCTTCCAAATACATAGAAAAAACCAACAAAAAGAAACAAACATATATATATATATATATAGTACTAACTTTCCTTTTAATTTGTTGAATTCAAAAAAAATGTAAAGCCACCAATCTTGGCCATATTGTCATCAAATGAATAATGTCAAAATTAAATTTCCTTCACTTTTCATTTGTTCCTTTTTCATATTTTTTTCCTCCGTTTCCTTTTTCTTTTTCCTTTTCTTTCACTTTCCATTTCGTTTCTTATTTCCTTCGTCTCTTCCTTATTTGTAACTTCTCTTTCTAGTAAGAACTCCAGAAAAGGTTAATTTTTCCTTTTATGAGCAAACATATTTGTTAGCGGAAACGTAAAAAAAAAAAAGAACACAAGATTTAACGTGGTTCAGATCAAAATAATCATACGTCCACCAGAGAACAATTGTCTTTCTATTATTAACAAAGGAAGGGGAGATTTCCCAATTACACTTAAGAGAATTTCTCTCTTCACTCTCTACTCACTACAATGTATTGTATTATTTTTGGGATGGTTTCTACAAATGAAGGAGTGCATCTATTTATAGAGGTAAAGACCTACTCTTGATGTCATTGGTGACATCAAACTACCTCCTCTTGATGTCATGAGTGACATCAAAGGAGGAAGCTTCCTCCTAGCATCCACGCCAACTCTTCCAATTGGCATGCCATTGTTGACTAAACATAAAACAACATTTTCAATCTCCACCTTGGTTTGCGTTTCGAGCATGCGTGTGAACAACTCTGGCCAAAACTTATAAACTTACTGGGCAACCCCGTTGTAAGAAACAAGAAGAATCAAACCATTGTTGAACATACCAGCTCCACCTAACAACTGTTCTCTTTGGAGTTGCATCAGTTGATGCACACCCCCGCCAATTTCTTGCAGTGTGCAAACTTAACGAGCGGGACTATCTTGGTCAACATGTCTGCAGCATTATCGACTGTGATAACCTTCACGATCTTGATAGTTCTCTCTTCAACATCATCTCGAAGGAAATGAAATCTGACATCAATGTGTTTAGTGCGCTCATGAAATATCTGATTTTTTATTAGAAGAATAGCACTCTGACTATCACATTTAAGAGTTGATTCCAGCTGAACCAAACTCAATTCCGCTACTAAACCTTTCAACCAGATAGCTTCCTTCATCGCCTCCGCTGCTGCCATGTATTCTGCTTCTGTCGTAGACAAAGCAACAATCGACTGCAGAGTCGACTTCCAACTAACGGCACTGCCAACAAGGGTAAAGATGTATCCAGATGTGGACCTTCTTCTGTCAAGATCTCCTGCATAGTCAGAATCCACATAACCGAGAATTGAAATACCTCCACCACTTTTTCGAAAGGTCGGACAAACACCAGAAGCTCCTTTGAGATATTTCAATATCCACTTGACAGCTTCCCAATGCCTCTTTCCTGGGCTGGACATGTATCTACTTACCACACTTACAGATTGAGCAATATCTGGACGTGTGCATACCATAGCATACATAATGCTACCAACTACACTGGCATAAGGAATCTTTGACATATGCTCCACCTCATCCTCGGGCCGAGGCATTTGTAACTCTGAAAGTTTAAAATGAGAAGCTAATGGTGTACTTACAGGCTTGCACATATGCATATTGAATCTCTTGAGAACCCTTTCAATATACCTCTTCTGAGAAAGATGTACAACACCGTCTTCTCTTGAAATCTCCATACCAAGGATTTTCTTTGCAGCTCCTAAATCCTTCATGTCAAATTCCTTACTCAACAGTTTCTTCAAAACATTTATTTCTGTAATGTTGTTAGCAGCAATAAGCATATCATCAAACATACAACGGTAAATAAATCATTGAGTTATCAGACATCTTCTTGTGATACACACAGCTTCAAATGCACTCCTTGAGAATTCATGTGTAGTCATGAATGCATCAAACCTTTTGTACCACTGTCTAGGGGATTGCTTCAAACCATACAAAGACTTCTTTAGTTGGCATACGTGATCTTCTTTTCCCTCAGCTAGGAAACCTTCAGGCTGATCTATATAGATTGTCTCTTCTAGATCACCGTGTAAGAAAGCAGTTTTGACATCACGTTGTTGAAGCTCCAAGTCAAATTGTGCAACCAATGTTAGTAGCACACGAATTGAGCTATACTTCACGACTGGAGAGAAAATCTCATTGTAGTCAATTCCCTCCTTCTGGCTGAAACCTTTTGCAACCAATCTTGCCTTGAACCTAGAATCTTCCACTTCAGGAATTCCCTCTTTCTTTCTGTGGATCCACTTGCATCCAACTGTCCTCTTCCCCTTTTGTCTTTTCACTAAGACCCATGTCTGATTCTTGTGAAGAGAATCTCTTCGGTCATGGCTAACCGCCATTGTGCAGCATCGTTGCAAGAAGTTGCTTCAATATACGAGGAGGGCTCCAGATCCTTAATCTCTTCTTGTGCAGCTACGAACGCATATGCAATCAAGTTTGCTTGATTTATAAGGCGTTCCGGTTCTCGTGTCTGCCTCTTCTCCCTCCCC
>MU770247.1:74581-88735 GCA_026770625.1 Nicotiana glauca | reverse complement strand
TTTGACAGAAGCAGCAGATGCCCCTTTTCAAATATCCAAAATTTGATCCGTTAACCTCCCGGATTCCACCCGAGGCCCCCGGGACCCCAACCAAACTTACCAACCAATCCCAAAATACATTCCGAACCTGCTCGAGGCTTCAAATCACGTCAAACAACACCAAATTCACGAATTACACCCCAAATCTAAGTTTTTGAACTTTAAAATTTCTAACTTCCTTTTCCGATGTTTAAACCTATCAAATCACGTCCGATTGACCTCAAATTTTGCACACAAGTCATAATTGATATTATGGACCTACTCCAACTTCCAGAATTTTATTCCAACCCCGATATCAAAAAGTCAACCCCCCGGTCAAACCTTCCAAAAATCTTCAAATTTTTATCTTTAGCTAAATGGCTTCAAAATGGTCTACGGACCTCCGAATTCACTTCCGATCGCGCCCCCAACTCCAGAATCACTATACGGAGCTATTCACAGTTTCGGAATTCCAAACGGACTTTGGTAACACTGAAATGCTCTTCAAGCCAAACTTATAGAATTTCTTCTAAAATGCTAACTTCCACATTAGGCGCCAAAACGCTCCCGGGTTATCCAAAACCCGATCCGGGCATACGCCCAAGTCCGAAATCATCATACGAACCTGCTGGGACTTCCAGATCCTGATTCCAAGGTCGTTTACTTGAAATTCAAATCCTAGCTCATTCTTTCAACTTTAAGCTTTCGTAATGAGAATTCTCTTCCCAAATCAACTCCGAATTTCCCGAAATCAAATTCTGACCATGCGTATAAGTCATAATACCTGAAATGAAGCTGTTCATGGCCTCCGACTACTAAACGGAGTGCTGGTACTCAAAACGACCGGTCGAGTCGTTACAATTTAATAACAGCAATTTAATGAAAAAAATATATACACTTAACTATATCAAATTTTGATTTTTTTTAAAATTTAAAATACTACTTTAAAGACAGAAGACAACTAACAGAAAATAATTAAACCTAAAATACTATATATATTTTTTAACAGAAATTAAGTAACCCTAGTTAAACTAATAACAATCAAGAAACAATTAAAAATAATCACATGCAAGAAATAAAAGAAAAAGAAATAGAAAAAAAAACTTAGCTTTTTTAACCACTGGACGGTCTTTTAGGCATAAAAATCTTTAAGAACAACGGAGGGGCGTCTTGTGGAATTTTTTGTGAAGCTTTGTCTCAACAGAAAATTTTCAGACTTACATTCGAGGTGTTCTAATTGGATTTGAGGTTCAAGACTTTCAGAATAGGGTAGAGGAAAGCCAGAAGATGATACAGTGTTAATTTGAGTTGGGTTGGATGAAGTGTTGTTCGCCGGAGTTAGGGTTCCGACGAGACAACTTTCAATATTCGAGCTGATGGGGCGATATTTGAAGGAAAAGAGATAGAGGGGTGGAATCAGGGGCTTATGGTGGTTCTCTGGTGTAAATTTGAAGGCTATTGGTGTAGGTGGCGCTTCCCACCGGTAGGGTTCCGGTGGGTTGACAGGGGATATGGTGGCGGCGAAGGAAGGAAGAAGATGAAGAAAAATAAAAGTGTTTTAGGGTTTAGATTTTGTATCAGTATATTAAAAGTGTATTAATTAACTACAACCGTCAGATGATTCAATTTGAATGGCTCAGATTGGATGGGCACTTAAACAGTGTCGTTTCATTTATTAAGGAGATCAAGCCATGGCCGTTAGATCAGCAGGGATCAAGGGCTGAGATTAAAACGCCTTTAAACGGCGTCGTTTGGTTACATGGGGGGGCAGACCGGGCAGGGAATTATTTGGGCCTAGGTGTGGGTATTTTGCTTGGGCTTGGGGTAATTAACCCAAGTTCTTTAACAGTCCATCTCATTTTGTGTTTTGTTTTAAATTTGGTACTTTTATTTTTCTATTTTCCAAATTTATATCATTTTTTTAGATTTATAAAATTGAAAAATTAAACTAATCCAACTAATTAAAACTTAAAATCAATTAATAACTATTTTTGTAACAATTTCTAATTAAAATGCTAAAATGAACTATTTTTTGTGATTTTCTTTAAATTATTCTAAAATGAATTAATACCCACTTAATACTAAAATATAAAATTAAATTCCAAATGTAAATGCATATTTTGTATTATTTTTTATGAGTTATTATGCAACTAATTAACACAAAAAGGCAACAAATACCAACAAAAATTGTAAAAATAAAGAAAAATTATTTTGTTTGTATTTTAGGAATAATTTGCTTAGGGAAAAAATCACGTGCTCACACTCATCAAGGTCAGTCATCTTTCAGTGCCCTTCCAGCTCAGAGTTTGTTCCGTTCTCCATTGGTTCAGGGCTCTTCTATGACAGGTCTTTCTACTAGTTATCTTTGTAACCGAGGCTCCCTTAAGTCTCCACCACCAATGTTGGGGAGTTACTTTAAGTGCGGGGAGTTTGGGCACTTGTGGAGGCATTGTCCTCGTTGTCCGGGAGGTCCAGTGTAGTAGAGGAGTTAGGCTACGGTCTCAGAAACAGTTACTATACCACCCGCTCAGCCAACTCAGGGTAGGGCTCAGTCAGCTAGGGGTCTCCCTAGAGGGGGAGGCCAATCAGGTGGTGGTCAAGACTGATTATGTTATTCATGCTAGGCCAGATGTTGTTGCTTCAGATGTAGTGATCATAGGTATTGTCTCTATTTTCCATAGGGATGCCTCTGTATTATTTGACCCTGGTTCCACGTATTCATATGTATCATCGTATTTTGCTCATTATCTGGATATGCCCTGTGAGTCCCTAGTTTTATGTATCTATACTAGTGGATGATACTATTATTGTGGACTTTGTATATCGGTCGTGTGTAGTGACTATTGGGGGATTAGAGACTAGAGTTGATCTCTTATTGCAAAGTATAATGGATTTCGATGTGACTTTAGGTATGGATAGGTTTTCTCCATGTCATGTTGTTCTGGATAGTCACGCTAAGGCTGTGACATTGGTAATGCGGGGGTTTATAAGTATTGAGTGGAGATATTTTCTAGATTATGTTCTCAGCAAAGTGATTTCATAGTTGAAGTCCCAGCGGATGGTTGGGAAGGGTTGTTATCTTATTTGGCCTTTGTGAGGGATGTTAGTGATGATAGTCCCACTTTTGATTATGTTTCGATGGTGAGAGAGTTTTCGGATGTGTTCCTTGCAAACCTATCGGGCATGCCGCCCGATAGGGATATTGACTTGGTGATGAACACTTAGCCCATTTCTATTCCACCGTATCATATGGTACCAGCTAAGTTCAAGGAATTGAAGGAGCAGCTTCAGGAACTCCTTGATAAGGGGTTTATTAGGCCTGGTGTATAACCTTAGGGTGCACCAATTCTGTTTGTGAAGAAGAAGGATGGTACTATGAGAATATGCATTGATTATAGGCAGTTGAACAAAGTCACAATCAAGAACAAGTATCATTTTTCGCGTATTAATGATCTATTTGATCAGCTTTAGGGAGTGAGGGTGTTCTCTAAGACTAATTTGAGGTCTGGGTATCACCAGTTGAATATTCGGGACTCAAATATTTTGAAGACAACATTGAGGACTCATTATGGTCATTATGAGTTCCTTATGATGTCTTTTGGGCTGACCAACACTCCAACAATCTTCATGCATCTGATGAACAATGTGTTTTAGCCTTATCTCGATTCGTTTGTCATCGTGTCCATTAATGATATCCTGGTGTACTCTAGTAGCTAGTAGAAGCATGCCCATCATTTGAGGATTATGTTGCAGTAGTTAAGGGAGGAGAAGCTTTATGACACGTTCTATAATTGTGAGTTTTAGCTTAGTTTAGTGGCATTCTTGGGGCACACGGTGTCTAGTGAGGGTATTCAGGTGGATCCGAAGAAGATAGAGGCGATTAAGAGTTGGCCCATACCATCCTCAGCTACAGAGATTTGGAGCTTTCTTAGCTTAGCCATTTATTATTGTCGTTTCATGGAGGTTTTCTCGTCTATTGCATCTCCCTTGACCAAATTGACCCAAAATGATGCTCTTTTTAGGTGGTCGGATGAGTGTGAGGAGAGCTTTTAGAAGCTTAAAATTGCCTTGACCACAGCTCCAGTTCTAGTTTTGCCTTCAACTTCAGGATCTTATACAATGTGCTGTGATGCTTCTCGGATCAATCTTGGGTGTGTGCTGATGCATGAGGGTAGAGTGATTGCTTATGCTTCGCTCCAGATGAAGACTTATGAGAAGAACCACCCTGTTCATGATTTTGAGTTGCTGTGGTTGTTCATGCATTAACGATTAGAAGGCATTATCTCTATGGTGTGTCTTGTGAGGTATTTATAGATCATCGGAGTCTCCAACACTTGTTCAAACAAAATGATCTAAATTTGAGGCAGCGGAGATGGTTGGAGCTTCTAAAGGACTATGATATCACCATTCTGTATCGTCCTGGGAAGGCCAATATGGTGGTCAATTCCTTGAGTAGAAAGGCAAAGAGTATGGGTAGTCGTGCATTCATTCCCGCTGGTGGGAGACCTCTTGCAGTTGGTGTTCATGCCTTGGCTAACAAATTCGTGAGATTAGATATTTCGAAGCCCAGTCGGGTTCTAGCTTGTGTGGTTTCTCGGTCTTTCTTATTTGATCGCATCAGAGAGCGTCAGTATGATGATCCTCATTTGCTTGTCCTTAAGGACAAGGTTCAGCATGGTAATGCCATAGTTGTGACTATTGGGGATGATGGGGTATTAAGGATGCAAGGTCGGATTTGTGTGCCTAATGTGGATGGTCTATGTGAGTTCATTCTCGAGAAGGCCCACAGTTCTTATATTCCATTCATCTGGGTAACGCAAAGATGTACCAGGACTTGAGGCAACACTATTGGTAGAGGAGGATGAAGAAGGATATAGTGGGGTTTGTAGCTCGGTGACTTAACTGCCAGCAGTTGAAGTATTCCCATCAGAGACCGGGTGAATTGCTTCAGAGAATAGAGATTCCAGAGTTAAAGTGGAAGCGAATCACCATGGACTTTATAGTTGGGCACCCATGGACTTCAAGGAAGATCGATGGTATTTGGGTAATTATGGATCGGCCGACCAAGCCCGCCCAATTCATTCCATTTGGAACTACTTATTCTTCGGGGTGGTTGGGTGAGATATACATCCGCGAGATTGTTGGTTTTCATGGGGCGCCAGTGTCCATCATTTCAAATCGGGGCACACAATTTACATCACAGTTTTGGAGAGCAGTACAACGGGAGTTGGGCACCCAGATTGAGTTGAGTACAACATTTCACCCTCAGACAGACAGACAGTCCGAGCGCACTATTCAGATATTGGAGGACATTCTACGTGCTTGTGTCATTGATTTTGGGGGTTCAGTAGGATCAGTTTCTGCTGCTCGCAGATTTTTCCTACAACAATAGTTACCATTCGAGCATTTAGATGGCTCCTTATGAGGATTGTAGCGGAGACGGTGTAGATCTCTGGTAGGTTGGTTTGAGCCGGGTGAGGCTAGGCTATTGGGTATTGACTTGGTTCAGGATGCTTTGGACGAGGTTAAATTGATTTAGGAGCCAACTTTTTATAGCGCAGTCTAGAAAAAAGAGTTATGCTGACAGAAAGGTTGGTGATGTTGCTTACATGGTTGGGGAAAAGATTCTTCTCAAGGTTTCACCCATGAAGGGTGTTATGAGGTTCGGGAAGAAGGGAAAATTGAGCCCTTGGTATATTGGTCCATTTGAGGTGCTTCAAAAGATTTGAGAGGTGTCTTACGAGCTTCCATTGCTGCCTAGTTTTTCAAGTGTGCATCCAGTATTTCATGTTTCTATGCTCTAGAAGTATGTCAGCGATCCGTCTCGTGTTTTAGATTTTAGCACGGTTTAGTTGGATGGTGATTTGGCTTATGATATGGAGCCGGTGGCCATTTTGCATCGGCAAGTTCAAAAATTGAGGTCAAAGAATGTAGCTTTAATGAAGATGCAATAAAGAGGTTACCTAGTGGAGGAGGCTACTTGGGAGATCGAGTAGGAGATACAGAGCATATATCCACACCTATTTGAGACTCCAGGTACGCTTCTAGACCCGTTTGAGAACGAACGTTTGTTTAAGAGGGGGAGGATGTAATGACCCGACTAGTCATTTCAAAATTTTTTGCTTTGTTCCCCTATTACTGCTCATTTTGTGCTTTACAGTTGAAGTATGACTTACCGGGTTAGTCAGTTCGGGTCTGGAAGGATTTCAAAATGTATTGAGACACTTACTCTTAAAATGGAAAACATAAGTTGAAATGGTTGACCGTGTGTTGACTTGTGTGTAAACGACTCCGAAATGGCGTTTTGATTTAGCTCAATTGGGTGATTTTGGACTCAGGAGCGTGTCTGGATTGTGATTTGGAGATCCGTAGTTGAATTAGGCTTGAAATAGCAAATGTTGTATTTTTGGAAAGTTTGACTGCGAGCGAACTTTTTGATATTGGGGTTGGGTTGGAATTTCAGAAGTTGGAGTAGGTCCATAATGTCATTTATGACTTGTGTGCAAAATTTGAGGCCCATCGGACGTGATTTGATAGGTTACAAAATCATTTGTAAGTTCAAAGTTCAAAGTTCATTAGGCTTGAATCGATGTGCGATTCGTGTTTTTGAAGTTGTTTGAGGTGGTTTGAGGGCTTGACTAAGTTCATATAATATTTTAGGACTTGTTAGTATGTTTGGTTGAGCTCTCGGGAACTCAGGTGGATTTCAGGTGGTTAACGGATTCGAAATTTGACTTCAAAGATGGTCGAAGCTTCAGATGTTCTGGTGTTTGGTTTCCTTCTATGCGTTCGTGATGGTGCTCCCGTGATCGTGTAGAGGAACTTGAGTGATAATGGATTATTGCCTTCGCATTCACGATGTAGTTCACACGTTCGTGAAGCATTTAGGTATTAGGTCTATGCGTTCGCGATAGGGTCTTCGCGTTCGCTTAGAGGAGCGGTCTGTTGGGTCATCAGTCATTTAATCTACACGATCGCGTAGTGTTGAACGGGTTCGCGAAGGGTCAAGCAAAGGAAGTTCCACGTTTGCGAGTGGGACCTCGCATTCACGTAGAAGGTTTTTTGGTCAGAAGAATTGTTGTGCTTCACGAACGTGATGATGCTTCCGTGTTCGCAAAAGAAGGTGCACCTAGGCAGATTATAAGTTTCAAAAGCGAGGGCTTTGAGTTTATAACACAAAATTGATTTAGGAGCTTGGTAGAAGGCGATGTTTTGGGAGATTTTCACGTGGGTGTTTGGCGTAAGTGATTCCTTTTTTGGTTAATTTCGATGATTATGTCTTTGATTCCATCATTAAATTTGTGGTTTGGGTGGAAAATTGGGGAAAATGAAGAAGAGTTCTTAGGTTAGATTTTTGAGCTTTTGAATGGAATTTTTATGTCAGATTTGAGTAATTTTGGTATGGTGAACTTGTGGTTGAATGGGTGTTCAGATTTTATGACTCTTGTCGAATTTCGAGGTGTAGGCCCGGGGCGGCTTTGAGCCAATTTCGGATATTTGACTAATAACTTCATAATTTTTAGTAAAATTGATTTCGTTAGACTCATGCAAATTGTATCAAATTGTTTGTGGCTATATTCGAAGCGTTCAGAGGCTAATTTGCGAGGCAAAGGCTTATTGGAGTAGAGATTTGCGCAGGTGTAGGTAAGTAACAGTTTTAAATCTTGTTTTGATGGTATGAAAACCCGTATTATATGCCATGTGATTGGTTTGGACGTGATGCATATTATAGGTGACGGGTGTGTGGGCGTGCACCGTAGGAATTGTGACTTTGTCCATTCCATGGAGTTGTGAAGTTCAATAATTTGTTATTAGTTATATTCTCTCCATGTGTTATAGAAATTTGACTGTAAATCATGTTAGAAATCATGTTTAGGCTATGTGTTGGTACCATTGGGACCCACAGAGGTCGTGTTATATGTTGAATTACTTGCTAATTGTTCCTCGCACCTAGTCTCACTTTTTAATCGCATGTCATATCTCAGTCTCTATTTGCCCCGTGTTGATACATCATATCATTATCATTGTTGTTTTGGCTGAGTTTCACGATTTCTGAGAGCTTGAGATACAAGAGAGGTTGATGACTGAGTGATGCCGAGGGCCTGATTGTGAGGGTATTTTACGGGATCGGGCTGCACGCCTGTGAGCACGTGATTTTTGCCCTAAGCAATTTTATTCCAAAAGTTTCAAATAAAATGATTTCTTTATTATGTTACAATTTTTGTGGATTTCTGTTAAAATTGGTGTTAATTGTCACATTTTATTTTGTGCATGATAATTCATATTAAAAGTACAAAAATATGCACATGCATTAGGTATTTAATTTTACAATTTTAGTATTAATTCATTTTAAAGAAAAATCAAAAATAGCATTTTGCGCTTCAAATGAAAAATTACCATAAAATAGAAGTTAATTAATTTAATAATTTAATAAAATCAGAAAAAATAAATACAAAATATAAAAGAAAAATAAAATACAGAAATATAAAGGAAAAATAAAATACAGAAAAAATAATAATACAAAAAAATAATACAATAAAAAAATACAAAGTGAAAATAAATGTAAAATAAAAAAATGAGGAAAATACAAAAGAAAGAAAAAGAATTGTTAATTGGGCCAAATTAATGGCCCAAATCAGAAATTATCCAAGCCTAAATAACACCCACCCGGTCTGTTAGCCTCAAAGATCAAAACGACACCGTTTGTGTACAAGAGATCTGGGCCGTTGAAATGCTTTGTATCTAACGGTTTTGGTTTTGTTTCTCATTAAATAAAACGACATAGTTTCATCTCATGTGATCTGAACCATTAGTTTAATTAATCTAATGGCCGAGATTGAATCTTCATTTAAACAATACGGTGCCGTTTCAAGGTTCAATGAATCTGAGCCGTTGGTTCATCTGATCAAACGGTCTCAGTTCATCAAAAGGCTTTTAATATAACCAAACGTTACACCCTTTTAATCATTTCCTCTTCTTCTTCCCCATCAACTAAACCCTAGCCGCCTCTAATCCTCCCCAGAACCCCCACCGAAACCCTACCAGCGGGAGACACCATTGATGCCAATCAACCCGTCCTTAACACCATAGAAGTATCTCAACCTCCTCTTCCCACCCCTCTACTTCTTTTTCCTCGAATAAGTCCACATCTTCTCGAATATTCAATTTAGTATCGCCGGAACCCTAGTTCCGGCAAACACTACTTCACTGAAACCACTCCAAAATCACCCTGTGGTATCCTCTAACCACCCTTAGCCCCGTTCTAAAACCTTCAACCCCTAAAACCCACTGAAAAGGTTCAAACTAAGATTTAAAGGTCTGCCGGAGACCCAAGAATCCAAAAAAAAACGATATTCAAGCCTTGAAGTTCTGAAAAATCTTTTCAATTAAAAAAAGGGAAGAAAGAAAGAAAGGAAGAAGGAAAGAAAGGAAAGAAAAAGTCCGGAAAAAAAAGCTAAGTGTTTCTTTTTTCTTTCTTTTGATTTTCTTTTTATTTTTTCTTTGTATGCATGTGTGTTTTTCCCGTCTCTGATTCTTGATATCTTTTTTTTTAGACTTTCTGATTGTTACTTTTAAATTTTGTTCGTCTAAAATTGATACTGTTTTGAAACTAAAAAGAGATAAAATCTTAATAAATAATTTTTATAGGAATTAATAGACTTTGATAATTTTTCAATATTTTTTCGGTGTTGACTGTTTAAGATTGATATTAATTAGGGTTTAATAAGAATTAAATATTAGATTTTTGTTGATTGGTTTCTAGAAGTTTTCGATTCTGATTATCATGAATTGATTCTGAAATTAATTAGAAATAATTTTGTTTGATATTAGTTGGTTATTAGTTTGATTAATCCGATTGGTTATAGCTGATTAGACTACATTTTGTTTGATAATTCTGAAAATTAGTATTAGGGTAATTTCGTAAAACCAATTAAATCTAAGGGATAAAGGGGTAAAAGGCAGTAAGGCCATTCAGTAAATAGGATTTGGATTCAGGGATAATTTGGGAATACAAAATGGGTTAAGTGTAATAAAACTTAGGAGGTGGGGGTAGTATGGGCAATATAAAAGGGCAATTCAGTGAAATACCAATTAGAAGTGGGGGTAGAAGGGTAAAAACACCAAAATGGAACATTCTAGATAGGGGAAAAGGAGTAATTCTGCATTAATAGGAAGGAAAAATCGACTAAATAGAAAACAATAAGGATCCAATGACAACAAAAGGGAGGACTAAGGGATAATTTCTAAAATTCGAATTTCCCTCTCTTTCTACTCTATAAATAGGCCTCATTTGGCCTCTTTTTTAAAAAAAAAAAGTTTTTGCAATCTGAAATCCTCCTGAATCATCTCTGCAATTCTAAGCCTTCATCTTAGAAATTCTTCATTTCCAAAATACAAAAATACCAAAAACAATAGAAGTAATTCGAAAATCCTACTGTTTCATTAGTTTCTCACATCAATTTGAAGGTTATTTGGTGCTGATTGTCAATTTATATGCTGGTTTATTGCTGTTGATCTGTTATTTCTGCTGGATTTAAGTCTGTTGATCTCGAAGCTGTGATTAATTGCTGTTGAACTCTCATTGCTGAACCTTTTTTCTGTTGATTTCGACTAGAATCTCATTGATCTTCATTTCATTTCCAGGTATATCTTCTGATTTCATATGACTGTGAAGCTGTAATTACAAGTTGAAGAAATGAAGTGAAAGTGTTCATTTGACATTTAGTTTACTTCTACAATTAAATCTGATATATGTAGAATTTAGTTAGGAATATTTGTATTCAGTTAGGAATAGTCTAATTGTAATTAAATTTTCGGACTGTTACTGTTATACTTAAATTCTGACTGAGATGTATTTGTATTAATATTTCATAGGACTTATAATCTTAGTAGTTAATAGGACTGAAAAAAAAACGCAGAACTTATGATGATAGAAAAATGATAGTTAAATCTAGGATTCATATTACGAACTTAGATTTTATACATAGCAATAGTTTGCTGAAATGATAAATAAATCTGAAGTGTATTTTAGCTAAATTGTAAGAGTTTATAATATGTTTCATTTTTTAAATTTGATATATGTGAAGCGATTGAAATAAAATAACTAGGCATGTGTTTACCTTCTTATTTCAAGTTCAATTCTGCATATTCAGTATCGTTTTTCCTTTTGGTAACAAAATAAAAGAAATTTTCCAGTAGCTAAATGGCTAAACTAATTTGAATTTAAGATTGAAATTGTAGTAACCCGTGTTTCAGTAACTGAAGTAGTATATGTCTATAATTTGAGTAGTTTAATGATTATTTGTAAAAAACTGAATCAAGGCCTTAACGAATGGCCCAAATTTAGTTTGAATGTTGGTGTACACATGGGCCCGGTCCAATTCTGGGTATTTGATGTTGATTTTCACTCGCTGGGCCGTTTTGGAGCCCAGTGATGGTCCAACTCAATGATTGAGTATGGACTACAAAAATGTAACTCTTATTTTCTACTTAGTAATCCAATCCCTACATAGTTAAGTTCATTTCCTTTTAATAATTGATCAATAAAAATTGTAGTTATTGTAGTTGGCCTTTAATAAAATAACGAGATGAGCCTCGCCAAATCAAATGTACAATTGCGGGGCCCTCCTTAATTGCTTACTAAAATACTTAGTATCCGGGAGAGGTCGTTTAGTGAATTTCACGGCCTTCCCAAAAGATATAACACGTTAGATGCTTTAGGCGCGATTGATAATAATATTACTTTCCTAAATACGGGTGCACATTTATGTGACCCAAATCCAAATCTCAACGAAGTCGAAATGTGTTAAAAGCCACGAGCGTACTGGTACGGCGTGGTTCGAGATACATTTTTACGACGTTGCAATTCTTGTAAAAATAAACAATAAATACTATAAAAGCGAGTTGTTAATAAAAAGCACAAAAAATAGAATATAAATTGAAATCAGATAAAATCAATTACAACAGTCGAGCGACCGTGCTAGAACCACAGAATTCGGGAGTGCCTAACACCTTCTCCCGGGTTAACAGAATTTCTTACCCGGATTTTTGGTTCGCGGACTGTTAACAGAGTCAAACCTTTTCCTCGATTCGGGATTCAAACCGGTGACTTAGGACACCATAAATTTCCTAAGTGGAGACTCTGAACTTTTAAATGAAAAATGAATCCCGTTTCGATTGTCCTTAAAGTGGAAAAACTCCTTTATTATGCCTTTCACGGGATATAGTAAACGTAAAAAGGAGGTGTGACAGCTCTGGCGACTCTGCTGGGGATAAGAAACCCAGAACTTCGGTTCAGGGTTTAAGATTTCGAGCTCGGAATAATTGCTGTATTTGTTTATATCTGATTTCCCTATATGTTCAANTCGGACTTTGAGCTTACCCCGACTTTAGAGGAAATGGCATATTATATTGGGAAGGATGAGGTTCCTCTGAGGCACAAAAACTTGATTGCTCCAAGAGTTGTAGCTGCGCACAGATTTCTAGATTTTTTAACGATAATCAGAACCATCCATAACACAGATCTGGCAAATGGTTTTTGTAGCCTAAACTTCATATATCATCGCTATGGCCACATCGGGGGATTCAACAACCCAGAAAGCAAAATATGTAGCAAGGGAAATCGTCAAAAATGGGAAGAACATCGACGTTTTGCTTTTGTGGTGGCTTTTCTGGGGTTGTTGGTATTTCCAAGAAAGGATGGGAACATTGATATAAAGGTAGCCGGGGTTGTCAGCACATTAATTACCCAGGATAAGAGTACTATAGCTCCAATGATATTGGCTGACATATTCCGTGCTCTTACGGCCTACAAGGCTAGGGAAACTTTCTTCGAGGGGTGCAGTTTGTTATTACAAATGTGGATGATTGAGCATTTGTGTCATCGACCTCAATTCTTGAGTTACGGGTCTCTAGAGAAAACATGCATAGAAGAATTTCATACAAGAATTAAAAGTGTCAAATTGCCAGAAGGGTTTATGGGTTGGACAACATATTTTAGGTCCCTCACTGCTAGCCAAATTGAGTGGACATTTGGTTGGTTACCCGTTGATGAAGTTTCATATATGTCGGCAGCCCGACCACATTTTCTTCTGATGGGGCTTAAAATTATTCAACCTTATGCTCCTTATCGGGTGTTGAGACAGCTTGGGAGATGCCAAATAATACCCAAGGATGATGATCTTAGTTTACAAGTTATCGAGATTGGCCGTGACGGCCAGTTTCCTAAAGCTATAGTCCGTCAGATTTGGAGCGAATGTCAATATTTGGCGGCAAATACTTGTGTTCGAGATCGAGCTAAAGCAGAGGTATCACCCGACTATCAGGCTTGGTATAGAAGGGATGTTGCATTCGGACTACCGGCCAAAAGGCCCCACCTTCAGGAGTTTGCTGAGTCATCACAAGAGCAGTGGGCTTGGTTGGCCAAAGAAAATGAATACCGGGCAAAGATCAGCATGCTAGAAAAACAAGTCCAAGACCTCAAGTTTGAAAATAGTGTGAAAATAGTAGCCGACGAGGGTGAGAGAAAGCAATTGGCTAAAGAAAATGAGGCATTACGAGCTCAAATTCAGAAAATGAAGATAGCAGCTGAAACCCCTGTTAGAAATGCCCGAGATGCAAAGCTGATAGACAATTTGTGGCAAAAAGTGAGTGATTACAGTTTTGACCTTGATAAAGCAGAAAAAGAATTAGCTGGGGTTCGAAGACAGTTGGCTAAGAATGCAGAGGAACGGGCCCGCATGATTCATCAACTAAAAGAAGAGCATGATATTAAGGTTTCCAGATTGAGGAAAAAGGTTATTACCGCAGAGGTCAAAATGAGCAAACAAGCAAAAGAGTTCAGTATGGAAAGGGAACATTGCTATACGACCTTAGCACAATTAGAGATGGATCTGCAGCAACTTCAGGAGAAAAATCAAAAGACTTTGGAGGCCCGGGCTGAACAAATTGGGAGGTTACTTCAGGAGAAAGGGATAATTAGAGAAAGAATCCTCGACATTGCTCATTACATCACCTGGAAGTGCCAAATATGTGAGGATATGACTCAGACTACATTTTTTGCCTCAGTGATGATATTCGTGAAACAAATAATGGGTGACCTAGACCGACTCCAAAAGGGACTTGCATATAGGCCCG
>MU770247.1:4115-58441 GCA_026770625.1 Nicotiana glauca | reverse complement strand
AAGGAAGGAAACATCGCAACAATGAAGCGATTTTATACCTGAACTACGTTTGACTTGATCCCGAAAGGGTACGTAGGCAGCCTCACTGAGGTTCAGTCACAACAGAAGAAAAGTCCAAGAATCCCCAAGAATGAAACTGGGGCAGAAGTTATGTTTGTTATGGAAGATATGATTCCAAAAGTTGTAATTTTTGAGCCCACGTTAAAATATTTTTGAGCCTTTATACCCTTCTTTATAAACCCATCCAAAAGCCACATTACGGTCCATAAAAGACCTTCTGATCAATTTTAAGAAATGGCAATACAAGCAGGTAAGGTGAATCATGTTATTGGTGAAATCCTTTACGGGCACCGTAAGGCAATGTGAGCTGAGAAAAATAAAATGAGAGTCTTATTGGTGAAAACCCTCACGGGCACCGTAGGGCGATGTGAGTTGAGAGATATTAAAATGAAAGAGTCTTATTGATGAAAACCCTCATGAGCACCGTAAGGCGAAAGAGAGTTTCCAAAGTGGGCAAATGAAAGAAGTTTGTGGTTGAAAAGTGGCGAAACAAGCAAGGTTTGGGTTTCGATGAAGATCGGGTTGTGAAATATGAAATGGCAAATGTGGCAATTGACAGTTGGTTGGACAGACTAGGATGGTTAATCCTAAATGCATGGCATGATCAACGGAATCAGTCTTCCCACTCATATAAGTCCTATCCTCTTTTCTTTTCAGAGTCTTTCTATCCTCAAAACTTCGAGGTCATTGTATTTCATTTTTCTTGAAATATGTCTATAAGACATTTGTAGTCAAAGTTAACTGCTAGCTTCCCAGTTGTATGGCCCAATGAGATCAGGATTTGTTAAAGGACAGTGAAACAGATGAATGGAGAAAAGAGTAAAAGTTCACAAAAAAAAAAGAAAAAAAAACACCAAGACAGTAACATGAGGAAAGCATTCAGGTCATCAGGATCAGAAAGTTTGAAAGTTAGCTTAGAAATCACCGCAACACAAAACAAGTTCAAAGAAGCAAGTCGGAGCAAGTTCAGAAGCGGGAGCATGGCCAACAAGAATGCCAACAGCTAACCACCATTTTATACTAACAAATTGTTCTTTGATTAAAATAGGGACAAAAGATTCAAATTCTTACTAATCACTTTAAAGTGAATGTTACCAATGTGGATAACAAAGGAATACAGAAAGTTTCGGCAATCAGGCACCCACCTGGAGAACAAGGGAGGACAGTTCAAATTTTAAGGGAAAGAAGCAATGTTCAAAGGAATCCATTTCAAGTTTCAGCAGTCAGGCGCCCACCTGGAGAACAAGGAAAGTACAATTCAATTTTATCTGTCAGTTTTAATATTTGATAACATGTGGCACCCAGTCATCAGACTGGGGCAGAAAATTTTTCTTTGTATTGTATGTTTGTTGTAAGCAGGCGCCCACCTGAAGAACAAGGGAATACATTCCAAAAGTACAGCAAGCAGGCACCCACCTGAAGAACAAGGGAATACATTTCAAATTCGGAAAGCAGGCACCCACCTGAAGAACAAGGGAATACATTCCAAAGTATAGCAAGTAGGCGCCCACCTGAAGAACAAGGGAATACATTTCAAATTCGGCAAGCAGGCACCCACTTGAAGAACAAGGGAATACATTCCAAAGTATAGCAAGCAGGCGCCCACCTGAAGAACAAGGGAATACAGTTCAAATTCAGCAAGCAGGCGCCCACCTGAAGAACAAGGGAATATCTTTTCAAATGCAGTAAGCAGGCACCCACCTGGAAAATAAGGGAAGTACAATCTGAATTTTAGCTTTGGATTTTAATATCTAATAACATGATATGCCCAATCACCATACTGGGGCAGAAAATTTTGTTTGTTTGTCTATTTTTGTAAGCAGGCACCCACCTGGAGAACAAAGGAATACTTTCTCAAAGTAATCATAAGCAGGAGCCCACCTGAAGAACAAGGGAATACTTTTTCAAGCAATCGCAAGCAGGAGCCCACCTGAAGAACAAAGGAATACATTTTCAAGCAATCGCAAACAGGAGTCCACCTGAAGAATAGACATATATTTCAAAACACAGTCAAGGCAACAGCCAGAATTCCATTGAAAGAATACAAGATGCAAGATCAAGGCAATACAAGAACAAAAAATACCAGGCATTAGATAGGATTTTTGTAAATCATAGGGCATAGCCTAGGCTAACTTCTTTTTATCTTTACATGGTGTAATAAGGGGGTCAGCAAGCAGCAACAGCAGTGAAATCACAGCTTCATGGTAGTCCCAGCTACCAGACACTCCTGAACTACACTGACCTGATTCCTGTTTAGCCCGGGATATGTAGGCAACCTCCGAAGCAGGGTGCGGTCAAACTTTTCAAAAATGCTTCACACGGAATATGTGAATGGGCAAAAATCCCTCATTACCGCTCACTTATCTTTGCACGAAAACTCTTCGTGTTTTCAGGTAAAGAGGGGCAGCTGTGAGCACGTGATTTTTGCCCTAAGCAATTTTATTCCAAAAGTTTCAAATAAAATGATTTCTTTATTATTTTACAATTTTTGTGGATTTTTGTTGAAATTGGTGTTAATTGTCACATTTTATTTTGTGCATGATAATTCATATTAAAAATACAAAAATATGCACATGCATTAGGGGTTTAATTTTACAATTTTAGTATTGATTCATTTTAAAGAAAAATCAAAAATAGCATTTTGCGCTTTAATTAAAAAATTACCATAAAATAAAAGTTAATTAGTTTAACAATTTAATAAAATCAGAAAAAATAAATACAAAATATAAAAGAAAAAGAAAATACAGAAATAAAAAGGAAAAATAAAATACAAAAAAATAATACAATATAAAAATACAAAGTGAAAATAAATGTAAAAATATAAAAATGAGGAAAATACAAAAGAAAGAAAAAGAATTGTTAATTGGGCCAAATTAATGACCCAAATAAGAAATTATCCAAGCCCAAATAACACCCACCCGGTCTGTTTGCCTCAAAGATAAAAACGACACTGTTTGTGTACAAGAAATCTGGGCCGTTGAAATGCTTTGTATCCAACGGTTTTTGTTTTATTTCTCATTAAATAAAACAGCATCGTTTCATCTCATGTGATCAGAACTGTTCGTTTAATTAATCTAATGGACGAGATTGAATCTTCATTTAAACAATATGGTGCCGTTTCAAGGTTCAATGAATCTAAGCCGTTGGTTCATCTGATCTAACAGTCTCAGTTCATTAAAAGGCTTTTAATATAACCAAACGTTACACCCTTTTAATCATTTCCTCTTCTTCTTTCCCATCAACTAAACCCTAGCCGCCTCTAATCCTCCCCAGAACCCCCGCCGGAACCCTACCGGCGGGAGACGCCGTTGATGCCAATCAACCCGTCTTTAACACCATAGAAGCATCTCAACCTCCTCTTCCTACCCCTCTACTTCTTTTTCCTCGAATAAGTCCCCTTCTTCTCGAATATTCAATTTAGTGTCGCCGGAACCCGAGTTCCGCCGAACACTACTTCACTGAAACCACTCCAAAATCACCCTGTGGTATCCTCTAACCACCCTTAGCCCCGTTCTAAAACCTTCAACCCTTAAAAGCTACTGAAAAGGTTCAAACTAAGATTTAAAGATCTGCCGGAGACCCAAGAATCCAAAAAAAACGATATTCAAGCCTTGAAGATCTGAAAAATCTTTTCAACTAAAAAAAAAGGAAGAAAGAAAGAAAGGAAGAAGGAAAGAAAGAAAAGAGGCGGTCCGAATAAGCTAAGTTCTTTATTTTTCTGTTTCTTTCTTGCATGCACTTCTTCTTCTGATTTTTATCATGATTTCGATTTCTGTTTATGTTTTTTTTAGTTTTATTTGATTTTCGTAGCATCTTTTAGTTTAAAATTGAAATTGATATTAGAAGTAGTATAAATTGGATTTCCGGTGGATTTGTTTTTATTTGTTTGTTTTAGTTTCTAAAATTTGTTAATAAATGATTAATCAGTAATTGATTTCGGATAATCGTTAGATAATTAGTTAGGGTTCTTTAGTATAACTGATTGGTTATAGTTGATTAATTAGAATTAGTTAATTCATGATAATCAGTTGGTTATAATTTGCTTATTAATTAGGTTTTGTTAGATTTATGAATTAAAATTAGTTAGTATTTCAGGGTAAAAGGGGGTAAAAGGGTAGTAGTACAACTGGTAAAATCAATTGAACTGCAACGGTAGTATGGGCAATATAAAAGGGCAATTCAGTAAAATACCAATTAGAAGTGGGGGTAGAAGGGTAAACACAATGGAATAGAACATTCTAGATAGGGGGAAAAGGGGTAATTCTGCATTAATAAGGGGAGAGGGTCGAATAAATAAAAAACAATAAGGGTACAATTGCAATAAAAGGGAGGACTAAGGGATAATTTCTAAAATTTGAATTTCCCTCTCTTTCTACTCTATAAATAGGCCTCATTTGGCCTCTTTTAGAAGAAAAAAAGTTTGGGCAATCTGAAATCCTCCTGAATCATCTCTGCAATTCTAAGCCTTCATCTTAGAAATTCTTCATTTCCAAAATACAAAAATACCAAAAACAATAGAAGTAATTCGAAAATCCTACTGTTTCATTAATTTCTCACATCAATTTGAAGGTTATATGGTGCTGATTGTCAATTTATATGCTGGTTTATTGCTGTTGATATGTTATTTCTACTGGATTTAAGTCTGTTGATCTCGAAGCGGTGATTAATTGTTGTTGAACTCTCATTGCTGAACCTTTTTCTGTTGATTTCGAATAGAATCTCATTGATCTTCATTCCATTTCCATGTATATCTTCTGATTTCATATGACTGTGAAGCTGTAATTAAAAGTTGAAGAAAGGAAGTGAAAGTGTTCATTTGACATTTAGTTTACTTCTACAATTAAATCTGATATATGTAGAATTTAGTTAGGAATATTTGTATTCAGTTAGGAATAGTCTAATTGTAATTAAATTTTCGGACTGTTACTGTTATACTTAAATTCTCACTAAGATGTATTTGTATTAATATTTCATAGGACTTATAATCTTAGTAGTTAATAGGACTGTAAAAAAAACGCAGAACTTATGATGATAGAAAAATGATAGTTAAATCTAGGATTCATATTATGAACTTAGATTTTATACGTAGCAATAGTTTGCTGAAATGATAAATAAATCTGAAGTGTATTTTAGCTAAATTGTAAGAGTTTATAATATGTTTCATTTTTTAAATTTGATATATGTGAAGCGATTGAAATAAAATAACTAGGCATGTGTTTACCTTCTTATTTCAAGTTCAATTCTGCATATTCAGTATCGTTTTTCCTTTTGGTAACAAAATAAAAGAAATTTTCCAGTAGCTAAATGGCTAAACTAATTTGAATTTAAGATTGAAATTGTAGTAACCCGTGTTTCAGTAACTGAAGTAGTATATGTCTATAATTTGAGTAGTTTAATGATTATTTGTAAAAAACTAAATCAAGGCCTTAACGAATTGCCCAAAATTTAGTTTGAATGTTGGTGTACACATGGGCCCGGTCCAATTCTGGGTATTTGATGTTGATTTTCACTCGCTGGGCCGTTTTGGAGCCCAGTGATGGTCCAACTCAATGATTGACTATGGACTACAAAAATGTAACTCTTATTTTCTACTTAGTAATCCAATCCCTACATAGTTAAGTTCATTTCCTTTTAATAATTGATCAATAAAAATTATAGTCATTATAGTTGGCCTTTAATAAAATAACGAGATGAGCCTCGCCAAATCAAATGTACAATTGTGGGGCCCTCCTTTATTGCATACTAAAATACTTAGTATCCGGGAGAGGTCGTTTAGTGAATTTCACGGCCTTCCCAAAAGATATAACACGTTAGATGCTTTAGGCGCGATTGATAATAATATTACTTTCCTAAATACGGGTGCACATTTATGTGACCCAAATCCAAATCTCAACGAAGTCGAAATGTGTTAAAAGTCACGGGCGTACTGGTACCGCGTGGTTCGAGATACATTTTCACGACGTGCAATTCTTGTAAAAATAAACAATAAATACTATAAAAGCGGGTTATTAATAAAAAGCACAAAAAATAGAATATATATGGAAATCAGATAAAATCAAATACGACAGTTGAGCGACCGTGCTAGAACCACGGAATTCGGGAGTGCCTAACACCTTGTCCCGGGTTAACAGAATTCCTTACTCGGATTTTTGGTTCGCGGACTGTTAACAGAGTCAAACCTTTTCCTTGATTCGGGATTCAAACTGGTGACTTAGGACACCATAAATTTCCCAAGTGGCGACTCTGAACTTTTAAATGAAAAATGAATCCCGTTTCGATTGTCCTTAAAGTGGAAAAACTCCTTTATTATGCCTTTCACAGGATATAGTAAACGTAAAAAGGAGGTGTGACAACGCCGCAGCGTGTTTCATTGATTTATGCCATGATTGGCTTGATATAGCACTTGGGATGAAGGAGCTTCCCCAGAGTCTGTACACACCTCTAGTGAGCGCATGTACCTATTGAGTGTGAGCGCCAAGTGCCGAACGACTGAGAGGAATGAGTGATTGCGAGAAATTAGTGATTTTGAGGTTGGAGTAAATGGGACCGAGTGAGTATTTCTCAGAGAGGATGCATTTGATTGTATTATTGTTGAACTTAGCTGCCATATATCACTATTTTAAAATTTTCGAGAGATATTGCATCTTGTTTTACTTGAACTTGACATGAATTAACTGATTTGACTTGAATTGCCGGACTTGAAAGCATGCCTACTTTCTTATGTCGAGATTACTAAAATTTTGTAGCTCGTTACTATCTTCAGCTCTTTATTTAGTCTTGTTGCTCACTGAGTTGGTTGTACTCTCGCTACACCCTATACTTCGTGTGCAGATCCAAGTATTTTCTAACATAATGGGTGTTTATCTCATTGCAGTTGATCATTGGGAGATTCCAAGGTAGCTGCACAGTGCTTCACAAACCTTGTTTCTCCTTCCTTATCTTTCCGTTTATTGCATTTTTGTTTCAGACTATGGTAGTCAGCATTTTACAGACTTGTGATATTTAGATGCTCATGTACTTAGTAACACCTCGATGTTAGGAATTTCTGCGTTGTGTTTTGTATTTTCTATCCTGTTTATGAGAAATTTTATCATTTAAATTTCTTTAAATCTAATTTTGTGAAAAGTGTTGGATTTATCTCGTAAATATCGGCTTGCCTAGTACCACATTACGCGCCATCACGATAGGTTAGGATTTGGATCGTGACAAGCTCTCTAAAACTTTTCTAGGTCGAATCCCTGTTCAAAAACATGTTTTCAGTGTACTTATATCAAGTAGAGACGAGCTGGGATAAAACTACCCTCTCCGAGCTGAAGTGGGAAAATACTCTGACAAAATTGCACAGGCATGGCGCACGAGGCAACGCGCTGTGCATCATACTAATGGGATTCTTCAAAGGACTTCGTTTTTTCATTTTCTAATGCCTTAGCCTTGTATTTTGGCTGCCACCACATGGGAAACATTGTGTCACTTAGCCAACAACTCATAAAGTTTGCAAAATGCAATTTAACTGCACTTTTTCTAAGGCACACATCATCAGCCACGTGACATGGCAATTTTTATGGCCTTCAGCGTTTTCTTCTTTTATTTTGCATATGTATACTCGGTTCTCAACCCCGAACTCGATCGACTTTACTTCTCAAACTTCTATTCAAACTTCAAAATTTTCTTTTTATTCAATTTAGCTCTAAAAACTCATCTTAGCCCGCAATATCAACCTACACAATAAAAAATACATAATGAGTATAAATTGTCTATGTTTTAGCTCAAATACAATTAAAGTGTAGCAAATAATAGGAGCAAAGTCACCTAAAATCTATTTTTGTAGCCTACCACCAATAAGTGTGAAGGAAGTGCAGAGGTTGAAATGGTAGGTTAGCAGCTTTAAGCAGGTTTATATCAGGATCTTCAAAGAAATACCATCATTTCTTCTTGCTTTTGAAAAAGAAGAATGATTTTGTATGGACTCTAGAATTCCATCAAGCATTGAAATACCTAAAAAGGTAGTTGTCTACCCTCCGTCGTTGTCAAATGTCACGACCCGGAGTTCCCACCATCGGGATCGTGATGGCACCTACTCGTGATAGCTAGACAAGCCAATTTACTCACCGTTTTCATAAACAAACCATCCTGTTTTCAATTTAATAGCATAAAATAATACTAACAATAGCTGCGGAAGTCTAATTTTATAAGCCTGAAATAAATATGAACTGCTCAACAATATTCTCTACCCAAGATTTAGTGTCACAAGCTCACGAACCACTAAGAATAAACTACATGTGATGGTCTGAAAGAAATATAACAACCGTCTGTCTCGAAATAATGAGACTACAGTATAAATGAAAAGCATAAGAAGAGACGCCGGGCCTGCGGACGCCTACAAGCTGCCTCAGTCTCGTAGTAATGAAATCCTGCTATCGAACTACTGCTGCTGCTACTGCTCAAAACCTAGACCTGTGCAAAAATGCACAGAAGTGTAGTATCAGTACAAACGACCCCATAAGCTGGTAAGTGCCTAGCCTAACCCCGGCGAAGTAGAGACGAGGCTAGACTGGACACCACATAAACCTGTGCAGTTATAAAATATACAGCGAAAAATCGAATATCAAGAAAATCAACAACATGGGAGGGGGAACATGCTGCGGGGAAATACAAATAAACAGTAATCCAGAGTACAACCCAAAAACAGCTTAATTCCACAGTG
Organism: Nicotiana glauca; assembly: GCA_026770625.1. Lineage (NCBI taxonomy): Eukaryota > Viridiplantae > Streptophyta > Magnoliopsida > Solanales > Solanaceae > Nicotiana > Nicotiana glauca. The sequence continues at coordinate 49,677 of MU770247.1, read as the reverse complement.
AAACAAGAAAATCACTATTCAGGCATAACCATAGATATCAACAACTGTTGCGGCATGCAACCCGTTCCATAATTACCATCGTTGCGGCATGCAACCCGATCCACAATTACCATCGTTGCGGTGTGCAACCCGATCCACAATTACCCTCGTTGCGGCGTGCAACCGATCCACAATTACCATCGTTGCGGCGTGCAACCCGATCCACAATTACCATCGTTGCGGAGTACAACCCGATCCACAATTACCATCGTTGCGGCGTGCAACCCGATCCACAATTACCATCGTTACGGCGTGCAACCCGATCCATAATTACCATCGTTACGGCGTGCAACCCGATCCACAATTATCATCGTTACGGCGTGCAACCCGATCCATAATTACCATCGTTGCAGTGTGCAACCCGATCCACAATTACCATCGTTGCGGCATGCAACTCGATCCACATTATCATTTAAGAGTCTGAGTTCCCAAGCAACAGTCAAAAACAAGGGATACACAGCAGACAATTACGTAGCAAACATCCCGGCAAGGGAGTACAATTAACAGTTCAACCATCCCAGCAAGGGAGCACAATTAATAGTTCAATCATCCCGGCAAGGGAATACGGTTAACAATTTAATCATCACGGCAAGGGAATAATTAACAACGCTTTCTTTTTCTTACTTTACTTATCTCACGATATCACTGGAGCCCATGCTCCAAGAAATTCTTATCTCATATTCCGTCACAAACAACAATATAATGACATCCCAGTGAGGGAACAAAACATCATCTCAAATATTCCGGCAAGGGGGTTACCATGACCCCATTAGTTCCAACATCTAACTACCATATTGATTCCAACATCTAACCACCACAGCTATTACCAGCCTATTACCACACTTAACCACCTCAGTTACATCTAACCGACTACCACACCCAACCACCCTATCTATAACTAACTTGTTACAATACTTAATCACCTCGGCTATAACCCTAAGCTTTACATAACGCAAGGAAACATCACCGTAAGAATTCGTAATATCAATTAAGAACACAACATCAGGGAATCAGAACTTAACCATAGCCCGCCAAGAGGGCAACATAATGATCTCTCCTCTTTCTCACTTTTACTTCACAATTCTTTTCAAATAATTGCTCTAGAGGTTCAATTATCACTTGTACTTTCACAATTCGTTCTACAACTAGAGCCAACACTCCTCAATGACACAAGCCATTTCATATAATTTCAATATTCGTATCACAATTCGAGCCAATGCTCATAGGAATCAAATTATCATACTAACATTCACATGTTATTCACAACATATAGAAATACTCCAATAACATGGATTTCACAATCAGTTCATGATGATCACATTATAAAGACTCACGGTCATGCTAGACGCCAATGTATAGATACTCGTCACCATGCCTATACATCGTACTCGATCACATAGCAATTAGCAACAAGACTCAACTCTTATTCCCTTAAGCTAGGGTTAGACCAAACACTTACCTCGAAGACTTGAAGTTCGCTTAACCTTCAACTATTGCTTTACCTCGTGATTCAACCTGCAATTTGCTCGAACCTAATCACAATTTGTTCAATTACTTTAATAAACACTATATGAATTGGTTTGAATGCATAAAAATAGTTTTCCCAAGTTTTACTCAAAAATTCCTAAATGCCCCCCGGGTCCACGTGATCAAAACCTGAGGTTCGAATTAAAGCCTGATTACCCATCCCCCCATGAACTCAGATATGTGATTTATTTTGGAATCGGACCCCAAATTGAGGTCCAAAAACCCCAAATTTAGGAACCCTAGTTCTACCCTAAGTCCCCAAATTTCCCCATAAAAATCCTTATTTTTAAGTTGAAATTATGTTTAAAGATGTTAAGGAGTAAAGAAAATAAATTAGAAATCACTTACCAATCGTTTTGAAGAAGAAGAATTGTTTGGAAAATCGCCTCTTATGTTTTGAGTTTTGAAAAAGTGTAAAAATAGTTGAAAATCTCAAATTTATATACTTTACTGAAGGCTGGCGCGGACCGCACAGAAATGCCATGCGGCCGCACCGAACCTACCCAGCGCGGACCGCACTATTTTGGTACGCGGCCGCGCTGGCTGAGCCTAAACCAACGCCTTTCTGAACCCGTCCACGCGGACCGCGCACAAATGCATCATGGCCGCGTGGGACCTGCTGCACTGCAACATCTGACATTTTAAGCCTAAGGCCTCCAGGGACCTACTCAAAACTTACCCGAGGGCTCCAAACCAAATATGCACACTGGCTCAAAAACATCATACGAACTTGTTCGCGCGATCAAATCGCCAAAATAACATCATTTACATAGAATCAAGCCTCAAAACTCATGATTCTCCTTTCAAAATTCATAAACATCCAACTTTAGACATTTAGGTCCGAAACACATCAAACGACGTTCGATTTCGACCAATCTTTACAGGTAACGCTTAAACAATATATAAGACTTGTACCGGGTGTCGGAACCAAAATACGAGCCCGATACCATAGGCTTTTAATAAATTTTCATTTTCATTTTCCATAATACTTTCAGAAAAAAAAGTTTAACAGAAAAATTCTTTTACTCAGGTTCTAGACCTCGGATTTCGACTTTGGGCACATGCCCCAGTCCCATATTTTTCTACGGACCTTTCGGGACCGTCCAATCTCGGGTCCTGGTCCGATTACCAAAAATATTGACCAAAGTCATCTATAATCATATTAATATCAAAATTCTTCAAATTTTTCACAGAATTCACATATTCCAACATAGAAATTTTTCCGGCTACGCGCCCGGACTACGCACGTAAATCGAGGCAATATAAAATGAGGTTTTCAAGGCCTCGAAAGCACGGAATAGATGAGGAAAACAGGTGATGACCCTTTGGGTTGTTACATCAAAACAGAAAGAAGGTGAGCAGTTGTTGATCTATTTAGCGGTTTATAAAGTAGCAATAAGCGTTGTTCTAATATGAGAAGAGAAAGGCACACAATTTCTTGTTCACTATATTTTATTGGGAGCAGAGACACATTATCCGCCTCTTGAAAAGTTAGACCTAGGTCTCGTAGTCCCATATCGAAATCTTAGGCCTTATTTTCAATATCATCCCATAACCGTTGTGACAACTTTTTCCTTAAGGAATGTCCTTCATAAACCTGAATTTTCGGGTTGATTGTCTAAATGGGCAGTCAAAGTTAGTGAATTCAACATTGAATACAAACCCAGGACTACGATCAAGTCGCAAGTTTTGGCCGACTTTATGGCTGACTTTATCCGGGACTGATGCCTTTAGCTGCTAAGAAAGTAGTGTTGGTAAACTGTATCAGGTGTTTGGATCTTGTTTATAGATGGAGCTTCTAAAGTAAAATAGTCCAGTGTTGGGATAGTATTAATCACTCCTTCGGGAGAAACCCTGAGACAGGACATTAGAATTGTACCATTAACTAACAATAAAGTCAAGTACGAGACTTTGGTTGCAGGACTTGAATTAGTTCTGAGCCTAGGCTCCGAGGTAACTGCAATAAAGTGCGACTCTCAGTTGGTACTAAACCAGGTGTATGGAATTTTTGAACACCAAGGAGGAGCGCATGCAACAGTACTTTAATAAGGTCTAAGTATTAATTATTTGGTTTATGGAATGGTCTATCATCCATATTCCGAGAGAGAAAATATGGAGGCAGCCACATTCTCCAATTTGGGGTCGTCCACATAATTGAAAGGAACGGATTCTTGTGCGATCGTTCAACTATTGCATTCGGTATTGGATGTGGATGGATATTGTGAAGTTAACTCAACCAACCTAATTTGGTATTGGATAAATGAGTTTATAAAAGGCATGGAAAATTTCCTGAAGATCCAAAAGCATTTCGGGTTCTATGGACTAAAGTTGCGCGTTATTGTCTTATTGACTGGTCAATTGTACAGGAGGTCTTTTCAAGGACCATTGACTTGGTCTTTAGGGACATCAGAGGCTAACTACATGACGAGAGAAGTTCATAAGGGAGTGTGAGAGTACCACTCCGGTGCAGACTCATTGGTTCTCAAATTGATAAAGGCTTGCTAATATTGGCCCTGGATAGAGAAAGATGCGAAGGCATTCGTACAACAATGTGATAAGCGCAAGCGTCACACGCAGTTAGTGCATGAACTGGCAGAACTTTTTCATTCGGTGGTGTCACTATGGCCTTTTATGAAATGGGGGGTGGACATAATTGGTCCCTTATCACAGGTCCTAGGCAGGAAATTATTTTTTTGGTTTAGACTGATTATTTCACTAAATGTGTTGAAGCAGGTGCTTATAAAAAGATTGGAGAACGAGAAGTGATTGATTTCATATGGGATTACATCATCTAGCGGTTTGGAGTACCAAAAGAAATTGCTTGTGACAATGGGCCACAATTTATAGGTTCCAAAGTCACAAAGTCTTTAGAAGGTCAAAAGATTAACCAAATTACATCCTCTCCATACCATCCAAGTGCTAACGGATAAGCGGAGTCAACCAACAAGTTATAATTCAAAATCTTAAAAAGAAGTTAGAAATGCTAAAGGAAATTGGTCGGAAGAGCTACCGGGATTACTATGGGCATATCGAGCAACAGTGAAGTCAAACATGGGGGAAATACCATTTTCTCTTGTGTACAGTGCCGAAACATTGATCCCAATGGAGATTGGGTAACCAACAATAAGGTATTACCGAGCAAACAAGAAGGCAAATAATGAAGCAATGTTGATTAAGTTGGATCTGCTCGAAGAACATCGGAATATGGCATATGTGAGAATGGTGGCAAAAAAATAAAGAATGGAAAGATATTACAACCGCAGAGCAAATCATCGATATTTCAAAGTATGAGATTTGGTTTTGACAAAAGTAACTAAAAAGACTCGGGAAGTTAATACCGGAAAGCTAAGGCTAACATGGGAAGGACCTTAACGGGCTTCAGCTATAACCGGTAAAGGTTCATATCAATTGGAGAATCAAGACAGAGTTAAATTGTCAAGAAATTGGAACGTAACTCATCTCAAAAGGTATTATTGCTGAAGATCCTTGTTAATTCTGAAAGTATGTCCTGCACTCCTTTTCTCTTCAACCAGTTTTTGTCCTAATTGGGTTTTTCTGGAAAGGTTTTTGATGAGGCAACAACGTAAAGCATAGTATGAGAAAAGATGATCAAAGATAACAAGATAACCACTATTTGAATTCTCATACTTAGCATTCGAACACAGGGAGGACTGTTACATAGTAGAGAACTCAAAGTGTCTCGAAGAGCGGGGACTATTACAATTGGGAGCGAAGTTTTATTAGATCGAAGACGGGATGATCAGCTCCGTAGAAATAAGTTGTACAAGTTAGCCACATGTATTGGCAGCTTCATTTACTTAAGCAAATGAGTGTTTATATAAATGTACTTTTAAAGATGGAAGGGATAAATCAAAGTCCTTTTGTTTTTATCTTATTTCTTGTCCAAATGATATGTTAAATTTTTTTTCGTTTGAAAGCTAATTAGAACATCAAATGCTTGTGCCAGAATGAATAGGAGACATCATCTTCAATAGCAAAATAAATATAAGGGTCCTCTCTTATGAAACCTTCATAGTCAAAGAGGTATATACCGGAAGTGTAAATGCCCAGGATTAAAGTTATCGGATAAGAGCAAAAAGAATTTCAGTCTTTATTAGTTAGGTAAACGGAATATTTTTCGCATAATAAGTAAGAAAATTATTTCTTTAATTACTTAAATAGCAAACTTAATAAATAAGTTTTGGCATTATTACAAAGGGTAAAAAAATGTATACATCAGGTGAAGTGTTTTCGGCTTCATTTACAGGTGAAGGTTGTTCCGCATCAGGATCAAGGCCTTCATCCTTGTATTTTTCTTCTTCTTCTTCAGCTTCCTCTTTGGTTCTTAAATACTCAGAGCTAGTGTTCAGAGAATCAGAAGCAACGGGCCGAGTAGTGAAGTTCTCGATAGCAGTTGTCTCTAATCTACGAGCCTTGGCAATGCAATCAGTAATGTTTACAATCCGTTATTTAGCCTCTTCCAAAGTCTTCCTCATTATGTAATAAATTTCATAGGTTTTCTCGATGAGTAAAGAATCTTCTTGATCTTGGGTTTAGCTCGGAGGTTCTTAATTTTGGATTAGAGCTTATCATTTTTAGCTTTCACAATGCTGATCTCGGAATCAGTTCAACGTTAGTTGCTGCATGAAGTTGATTCTGCTACATAACCTTTATGAGCCTTTCTTCCATTTTTGCTCTCTTCTTCTTGGTGGCAACATCTTATTCAATCTTTTGCTTCCAAATTGTTAATTTTCTCCATAATAGTAGATTCACGCTCGGCCACCACAGTTACAACATCATGAAGATCAGCCCACTTGGCCTTCGCCTCCTTAAGATCCTCATGTAATTGATCTGCTTCTTGGTTGTGGCCATTCTATCTTACTCGAATTGTTGTAATTGAGCCTCGAGCTCACCTATTTGAGTAACTTTTTCTTCCAAAATGAGGAGGCACTCAACAAGCTGATTCCATTCGATAGCAAGTTGGTTGCATCCAGCAGTGAGTTCTTCCTTATCCAGGATCAGCTTTTATAGGCCCTCAACGGCAATGAGGTTAACTATAAAAGTTGAAAATTAATGGTATGAAGATAAAGTCTAGAAAGAAGGAAGGAAATAGAAAAAGATTGAATTAATACCTGAGCTAAATAGTGCTTGTTGTTGTTGATTACACAATCAATAGAAAAAAGTCCTTTTTTCTCCTATCGATGTCTATGGCCAGAGGTTTCAAGTAGTTGCTGACTTTCACTATCTTGGAGATTAAGTGGCACTCATCCAAAACCGTCATCATAACACTCTGTTTACCGTTAAGTTTTTGAGTGGGTGTCGGGAAATTATTCCCTAAATTCCCATGATCAAATGAATGTGGAGAAGGAATGTCTTTTGTCTGTTTGATTGGTGCCGGTGGAGAAGTAGCGGTTAGTATAGAAGGAGATACGATTGCAGTTGGCTCAGAAGTAGACAACAGAGGTACCGTAAGGGTAGAACTCCTCTAAATGGAAACGTCAATAGGAGCCCGAAAGTGAGACTCAACATTTTCAACGATTTCCATTTTCGTGAAGAGTCTTTGAACTTATCCCGATTATGGCGTTTGGAGTTCTCCCGGCTGAGCATTCGATTGAGCTGATGAAGTTCTTTTCCTTCTTTAGAGAGGAACCACTTCATCATCAGTTTCCTCATCAACAAGGACCACTACGGTTGGTCCAGTTAGAGTTTCTTTTATTGGAGACTTCTCCCAAGTCTAGTTGTAGAGGTACATTTCTCTTTGATTTTTTGTCTTAGAGTTGGGGACTCCGGGAGGAGACGCCTTCATAGAAAGTAAGAGTGACTTCACTTGCCCTCTTTCGGTGAGGAGGTCCTGTAATTGTTGTTAGCCTTCCTCTATGTCATCGAAAAACTCAATAATAGGGCAAACAACAGATTTCTTTGTAAGACTGGTGTGTTGTAAAAAGTGAGTCAATAAATTGATTCTACTCATGCTAGAAAGCGAAGAAGGAAGGAATAGCCTTTACTTACCATGGTTTTTGGATTTCCAATTAAATCACGGAGCTAGTTCTTTCCACATTTGAGAGTTCGGTGTAGAATTGCCTAGAACTTTATGTACCTATTAGGCCAGGTTACTAATATGTGGCGGATCCTAATGAGTAGATAGAATAAGAAAAATATAAAGTCAACAAAAGAGAAAATTCCTTTTAACCATAGTAAGGAAAAGATATTTGAAGACTTACGAAAAAGATTTCAATATTCAGGAATGGGAGGAGATGTTTCAGGGATAATGTCCCTGTTAGAAATAATGATAAACCGTTCCATCCATCCCTGATCATTATCATCGTCAACACTGGTAAGAATGGCATGGTGGCCTCGTTTGCTGAGCTTTAGCACACCTCCACAGAAAATCTTTGGGGAGCAGATATTGATCAAATGTGCGAGACTTTGGGTTTCTCCAATATCGGAGCACAGCATTTGAAGGAAAACCACTATACTTTATATTGGGGGCCTACTTTAGCCAAGAATATTTGGTAACAATAGCATAATTGTCAAATTATAGGGTCAATTTCTTGACCCAATATCAAAGTAAAAAGGGTATGTATAAATATACATAACCCTGGTTTGGTGAAGGTGAACCTTTCCACCTCATTGGGATTGAAGATTTTGATATTATTCCAATCGCAATCTTCCTTCATGATGACAACGTTGGCAAGACGAAAGGAAGAATGATACATACAAATAGGCCATTGTTTGTCGTTTTTGGGATTGATAGGTTCTTTTTGGGCTTGAATGTCCAATTGGATTTAAGTTGGAGGTTAATGGTAGGAGGTTCATATTTGATATCAACCTCCTTCATTTTGTTTTTCTTAGAGCCACTATCGAGGAGAAGGCCAGAATTTTCGAAAATAATAGTAGGAGAAGACATGGTGGTAAGAAAATTGAGTGGTGAATTTTTACTTGGGAAAAGGTGTTTTGCATTAGGGTTCTGAGGAAATTCGAAGAAGAAGAGGAGTCCATAAAAGTGCAAAGTAAAATTAATGAGTAGTGGAGAAGTTTATAAGCGGCAAAATGCATGGATATGATTACCATGAAAACTAGTTGTAACGATCCGGCTAATTGGTTTGTATATTGTAGCCAAGTTCCCCTATTTATTGTATCTTTTATGTTTATTTGTGGTTATGTGACTTTTCGGGGTGCTTGGATTGGTTTCGGGAAAGTTTCAGAGTGAATGGGGAGACTTATTCCCAAGGTTAGAAGCTTAAGTTGAAAACGTTAACCGGAGTTTGACTTGTGTATAGATGACTCCGAAATTGAGTTTTGTTGGTTTCAATTGCTTTGTATGGATTTGGATTTATACATATGTCCGGATATTGATTCGGAGGTCTGTAGGTTGATTTGGTGCTTTTTGGTAAAAGTTAAAAAATTAAAGGTTTGGAAGGTTAAGAGGTTTGACTGAGACTTGACTTTATTGATATCATGCTTGGATTGTGACTCTGGGAGTTGGTATAGGTCCTTTGTGTCATTTGGGACTTGCATGCAAAAATTTGATGTTATTCGGAGTTTTTTGTTCGGTGCACGTTTTGAATTTGGAAATGTACATTAGTTCATTATGGTTGAATTAAGGTCTAACTCATAGTTTTGATGTTGTTTGGTGTAATTTAAGGCCTTGAGTAGGTTCATGTTGTGTTTTGGGATTTGTTGGAATGATCAGATAGGGTACTGGAGTCCTAGAGTGTTTTTCGGATAGGTTTCAGACCATTTCTCTAGGTTTTGGATTATTGTCAGCTGATGTCTGGTTTCCTTCTTCGCGATTGCGTAGTTCTATTTGGTAGGAGGTGGGATTTGTTTATTGCATTCACGAATATAGGGACACATTCGTGAAGCTTTAGGTAGGTTGTGCATTGCGAACGCGAGCCTGGAGCCGCATTTGCATAGAAGGAAGGAAAGGCTAAGGGGTGGCGCGCACTTGTTCATCGTGGTTGCATTGATTGGACCGTAATCGCATAGTTTGAGCGGTTAGTCAATGCATTCGCAACTGGTATGTCGCGTCCGTGTAAGAAGTTTAGGAAGCTGGGCATTTTTTTCTTCGTGATCGCGATGAAATTTTTGCGATTGCGATGTATAACACCTTGGAGGATTATATAGTACTCTATCTCGAGGGTTTGAGTTATTATATCATATTTTGAGTTAAAGAGCTCAGTTTTGGAAAATTTTGGAGGAGATTTTCACTATTTGAATCAGGGTAAGTGTTTTTGACTCGGATTTGTCCATTTTTTAAGATTTAGTATTTTTTTATCATTTAATTGGTGATTTGAATTGGAAAAATTGGGAATTTTTGCAAAAACTTTTCTAAAACATAAATTGAGGATTTGACGGTCGATTTAAGGTCGGAATTGGATGATTTTGGTATGGTTAAACTCGTACCGAAATGGATGTTCGAAATTTGTGAGTTTTGACCAGGTCCAAGCCTGCACTACTATTGAGTAGTAAGGATGGTTGATGTAGTTTTACCCAACTAGGTCGGGATCGAACCTGCAATAAGTTAATTTGTTTGGAATTAGGTCTATATCCAAGTCTAGATGCGAGTTTCGCTCATAATTACACTTCCACAAATGGTTGTTTTTCATTTCTACTTCTACTTCTATACTATAGCATGCCATATTTGAAACTAAGTACTATATTTTTGTTGTTGATTTTCAAGGGTTTAAAGGGACTATGGTAGTGACTTCTACCCAGGTGGATATCTAACGGGTGGCAAGAATCTAGGAAAATCATGTGATTAATTGGGGTTGTAATATAGCTATCACACTCAGGTAATCAGTTTATACCTCTCGGTAGTTTGAGTGATTTTTCCCAGTTTGGCTTTCTCAAGTCCAAATGGGTATTCATGCAATTCAAGTGATTTTAGCTCATGTCGGGTATTGCTATCTCTAGGTTTAACCCTTTAATTAGGGATATCAATTTCTTGAGTTCACCCAAATTTCTTGTTAGTGTAGTTTTACTAGACTTAGTCCCTCTTTCTCAAGTAGAGACTAAGTCATAAAGGCATGAATCAGTGTTTGCAACCACTAATTCCATAGTTCTAGCAAGAACTAGACTAAATACTACTAACCCATACACATTCAAGCCTTAAAATTCAAGACCCATTAAATACCCATACTAGGGTTGGGTCACAAACCTAGCTATGGGTTTAGCTACTCATGGAAATAACAGAAATCATAGATGAAATAAAGATAAAATCCATAATACTAGATTAAAAGATGAAAAGGTAATGTTAAAAGATGAATCTAACACGAAATTGCCCAAAACGGAATATCCAGCAGTCTCACATGCTCATCTAAACAAAAACATAACCTAAAAATGTCAAAAAGATCTATTTATACTAAGCTAAAATTTTCGAACAAAAATACCCCTACGGAGGTTTCACGGCTGCGTAATTCTTATAGTAACCGCACTCTTGCTTTCGTGATGCATAATAGTGACCGTGGTCCGCATTTTTTACTTCTAGATATGGGTTGAGGTTTTTTTCGCATGCCGCATAATTTCCATCGAGGCCGGGTAGTGGATTTTCGCAGCTGCGTAATTCCACCGCGGACTGCACTCCTTGTTTTTGCTTGAAATGTGAACTGTCTGAATCTCAACCACCATGGTCTGCATAATTCCAATCACGATCGGGGTGAGACTTTCGCGGACGCACATTTATGGCGCGGACCTCGCTCAACGTTTGGCCATCAAATTCACTCTCTAATTCTTCACTTTGCGAATTGCCTATTTGTGATCGTGGCCGCGTTGTGGCTTCTGCTGCCGCACAATATTTGTGCGGTTCACAATTCAGGTCTCCTGGCCCAATCTTAGTTATTGTTCAAAATTTGAATCCTCTGTAAGAAAGCATATTACATCAGTTTTCGGGATTACCTTTACGTATTTTAAGCCCAAAACGTAAGTAAAAGTGAGCAAATAATGGTTAAAATCCCTACTTATCAAGTTTGATCAGGTTTCGAGGTACGAGCTCGGGGTTAACTTTTGGATTTCATTAAAGATCGAATATTTATTATCCGAAATTGCTTCCTATGGCATTTATTTATGATATTAAGTTATTTTTGCTAGATTCGAGTCGTCTGGAGTTGGATTTGTGAGGGAAAGGCTTATTAGTGGATTGATTTAGTTTGTTTGAGGTAAGTATCTTACCTAACTTTGTGGGAGAACTACCCTTTTAGGATTTGGATTGATATTGTTATTTGAACTATGTGGAAGACGTGTACATGAGGTGACAAGTGTGTACACGGGCTTATATGTGCAAATTTAACCGGTTTAGACTCTTAAGTTACTTATAAGAATTTCATTGAAGTTGTTATTAGTTGTTCTATCTTTATTTTTCAAGTTCATTCTCACATGCTTTAATTGAAGTTGTTATTACATGTTCTAGTTTGCACTGTCGAGGTCACATTTATATGCATTTATTAATAGTTATTGTTGTATGCTATTCTTTCCATTATTGAGTTATTCTCATGCATTTAGTTGTAGTTGCTATTTCATGCTATCTCTTTCACTGTTAAGCTTATGCTATGCATTAGAATTTGAAGTTGTCGTTTCATGGAAATACCTTCTTTGTTGAGTTATTGAAGTTGTAGTTGTTGAGATATATTAACATGTTTTGTGGTTGAGTTGTTGGTTATTGGAATACCTTTTATTTTTGTTATATCTCGTTCATTTTGTTGTTATTGAGATTTATTTACACATTGTGGTTGTGCCGTGAGCTTTGTGTTGTGATGACATTGGTAAAGTTAATTTTTTGAAATTTGTAGCCTATGGGCGCGTGTGGTACAGGTTGATTATAGTGTTGTGATATTAATGTGCATGAAGCGGTATAAGAGTGGGTATTGAAGTGCATACAGCGACATAAGGTGGGATTTATATGTGTATTGCTAGTAAGGGAATTACTTGAAGTCATACAGTGAGATAAAGGGGCTAACGCACGTGTAACTATTTTGAAAAATTTGTTTTTATAAAATAAATGCATGGCTTACGCGGCGATATAAGGAAGATTGTGATTGTGCTTGTGAAATGTAAAAATGAGGTGTGGTATCTCGGTTGTGATTCTTGTTGTACATTCTATGTTGAAAAGGGCTTGTTGATTTGGAAGGTTATTATTTTCCGTCATTTGTATTACTTGTATTTTTACTATATTTGATCTCGTGTTGTGCTTATCATATGTTCATTCTTTTGTTGCCATTTATTTCTCTGCTTTCCATTGTTAGATTATATTAATATTCTGCACAGGTTTCTATGTCTAGTAGGTATCTTGACGTGGCCTAATCACTACTCTACTGTGGTTAGGCTTGATACATACTGAGTACAGTTGTGGTGTACTTATGCTACGCTTATGTATATTTATGTGCTGATCCAAGTACTTCTGCCTGTGTCGGATGCTACTGAGTTGACCCAGATATATTTTGGAGACTTCAACGAATACCTGCTTGATGCTCGTAGGGCTCGAAGTCATCTTCTAGTATCGCTATTACTATTGTTTATCTTCATATCAATCAATGTTGTATTTAGAGATTATTAGTGTATTTTCTCTATAGCTTATGACTCAGTTCCGCCAATTTTATTGGACTGTTTGTTCCGTTTTGGCTTATTATGACATTTTATCAGTTTAATTTCATACTTTAGTTATTATTTTTCCTAAATTCTTAACGTGTGTTAGGATTACCTAATCTTAGAGACTATGTGCTATCAAGATATCCTAAGGTGGAAATTTGGGGTCTTGACACTAGCAAAAATATTTTCCAAATCACGGGGTAACACATGTCTGGGTCATTAAATTCGAAGAGACATGCGTCTTATCAAGTGTCAGAAACTATTTAGAAGCTTACCCGCTAAGGAAAAGGAGCTAGATTTGGGGATCTTGTCTCCCTAAATAGAGCTATAAATAGGAAAATTAGTATCCATTGTAGAGGATGAAAAATCATCTGTGCTCAAAGGATGTAAGTTGCTCTCATTTCATAAAATTACTTGCTTTCTTTTGTTCCTAATATTGTTCTTATTATCGCTTCTGGAGAGGCTCGTCATACATTGGGCTAGAGCTACAGTAGTGAGTGCGGGTTCGGCCGAACCCTGTATTTGTGTAACTTAATATTCCTATATAAATATTTGATGCCGAACCCAGTAACAAAATGGCTCTTGGTTAATACCCCAAACCCTAATCCTAAATCCAAAAACCCCTAAACCCAAAACCAAAAAAGCTCTTGCCTCTCTCTTCTATCTCTCTAGGAATGACGATCTAGAGCCCTTCATAGTTGCCAACATCTCTCCCTAGCAATTGGCTATAGGAGAGCAAAATCAAAACCTTAATGAAGCTAATCAAAACCCTAGCAATAATGTCACATATGTTGCACATTTGAATCCAAAACAATCTACCGCAAATCTTACAAAAATGAACTTTAAGTCCATTAAATATATTCATGGAGTCCCTACGATACAGTTTTTAATGGATGAGCGTGAAGATTTTGCAAACTAAGAAGGATTACACCAGGCAGTGGTGATTAAACTATCCACGGGCGCACTTGATTTGCAAGTTTTGAGGAGTATTCTGCCGAAAACTATTGGTATAAAAGGTAATTGCTTGTTAGGTTTATTGGCCCAATGGAAAATTTTAATTCGTTGCGATCAATATGAAGATTATGTATGTTGCTTGTCAAGAGCTGTGAATTATTTTCAACACAATGGAAAGAGCATCAATATAGAGTTTCTCCTTTCAGTGTTGGATACAACCCTAAAGAAGAAACCTCTAAGGATGTTGTTTGGATTTCGATGCCAAACTTGTCGCCTAAACTGTTTGCACCTAAAGCATTATTGTCTATTGCAGCTGGTGTGGGTAAACCAATTGCAATTTATAAGGCAACTGAAGTAAGATCTCACTCATGCACAACTAGAGTGAAATTGATCGTAGATTTAATTGACAAACTGCCTGAAAAAGCGATACTTCAACATGTCGATGCCATAACTAGTGAGATTATACAGGAGTTCCAGGAAATTCTCAATGATAATCTACCATCATATTGTTGCCATTGTAAACACCAAGTCCATGAGGAGATATATGGTCGTTGTTTGCAAAGAAAAACAGTAGCAATAGCTCAACATGTTAATGACATAGTTGAGGAAGATGTTCAACATGTTGAAAAATTACAAGGTGATGCCAGGAATTTTTTGAATGCAAAGAAGCAACAATTGGAGCTTGTTAAGGCTGTTGATGCATTGGTTGAAGTTGCACCAGCGGATTGAGTTCTAGCTAGGGCTTCTAAGGAAGTTTTTGCGGTTAATGATAACGGTATGTTGAATGAATTAGTTGGAGTTGTTAACAATGGTAGTTCTAATGTTGGTCCAACACAACCTGAAGGTGGGGAAAAATATGAGGGTGTAGGTGTGGGGCAGATCAAGAAAAAGCAAGATGGAGATGATAGGAGGTTGAAGGACATCCCTGCTGCCATAGTTTTTGCCAGGATGTATCAATACTAGAAACTCGGTAATTAGCGACCTAAAAAAGCGACCAACATTGGTTGATTTTGGCAAATTACCGACCAAAACTCGTCCAAACACGCTTGATCGCTATTTTGGTGGACGTTTTAGTATATCGACCAAGGTTGGTCGCTAATTACCGACCAAGGTTGGTCGCTAAGGTAAAAGGACCAACTGTGCAATTTAAAACACATACTGACAAAACTTTGGTCAATAACATATTTTAATAATTTAATTTTACCGATCAAAGTTGGTTGGCATATTTAAATTACATTATTTTATAAATTATTAAAAGTTAAAAATTAGCAACCAAAGTTGGTCGGTAAAGTAAAATATTTATTTTTTCAAAAAAATTAGAATTTAACCATACCGACCAAAGTTGGTCGGTAAAGTTGAAATCTGGGTAATCCTTGTTCATTAACCGACCAACTTTGGTCGATAATTTTTATTTTTTTTATAAAAACATAAGCGACCAAGGTTGATCGCTAATCAGCAAAAAATATTTTAGTTAGGAACCAACAAACTTTGGTCGGTTTTCTGGGTTTTAATTTTGGCATAAAATGACTATTTTGATGGCTATACCACCTGACAGCATACCAAAATCCCTAAACAACAACACCAATAACAACACAATAACAACAATAACAACAACAAAAACAACAACAACAACAACAACAACAACAACAACAATAACAACAATAATAATAACAACAACAACACAACAACAACAATAAAACAATTCAATAAATACATCAAAACTAACAAATTAAAGTTCAATCGAACTAAAATATCCAAAACCAAGTTACAACTTATTATAACTAGTTCAAAACTGGTTCTATTTGTGTAGTTCAAAGAATATAAAAGTCAAGGAGTATTTTATACAACATCATCACCACCGTCTGATGAACTTTCATCTAAAAGACGGTGTCGAGAAGGGTCTTGTGGAGGAAGGGAATAACGACCGTGTGGAGGATAGGAGGAACGATCACAGGGAGGACGGTACGATCAACAGGAGGATGGAAGGAATGCTCACGTTCAAGTCGAACCTCTGGCGTTGACTCACAAGACCGGGGCAATGGAGAAGCTCCAGTAAATAGGAGAGTTCTAATCTGAGCTTGCATGCCAAGGAACTGAGCATCTCTAACCATTTCTCTTTCCTTGGCCGCTTCTAGCTCGGATGTGAGCTTTGTCACAATCTCCCACATAGCGGAGAGGCTCTCACCATCAAGTTGCTCACCTTACGAGGAAGTCGCTATTCCTTGAATTCCACACTTATAGCAATGGAATTTCTTATTTGGAAGCCCGTATACCTTCCCCCATTTTGGACTGCCAGCAGACTCCATCGATATTCTTTCAGCATCCTCGTCCGAAGGTTAGGTTGGCGCACCCGATTCACTAGCTGGCTGAGTACGTATGAATTCATCCACGTTAGTTTGGTAGCGACCCTATACAAAAATTTAAATTGAATTAGTATTTCAAAATTTATATAAAAGTAAATGAAAATACTTAAAGAAAAGTAAAAGCTTACATATAAAGACGAAGCTCGGACCTCAAGCCACCTTTCTTGATTTGTCTCTTTCTTTTTCTTTATAATATACGTCTCCTTGAATAGCTCATCATAGTTCATTGGACACCCCATCTTCTTTTCCTGAAAATAAATTAATTTAGTTAATAAACAGAATAGATATACTTTGAAAATTAAAATTATTTAAGCAATTACATACTAATCTTCCTTTTATTGTCCCTTGGATGATCATACCTCCAATGTGCAAGTAGCCTCCCTTTTCAGATGCACGAGCTTGCTTTCATTATTCGCTCTTCTCTAAGAACTTTGCGATAAGCCATTGCCTATGCAAATCATCTCATAAATTTTGAAGTAACCAGTCAGGCTTCTTGTTCTTCTTTCTAGCTTCTAAGAAAGTATGCGACAATTGCTTGCGAGCTCTGTGATGGAAATTTGCAACCACTTCCGTACCATAGCAGTATTCCCATACACACTTGCTCTGTATTTCAAAAGTTAAATATTATATGAAAATATCATAAATATAAATTATTAAACTACTTAAAAGAACATTTATACCTTAAATTGATTTAAATTTACTCCTTCAGCGAGAATGGGAAATCAGTCCAAGTCGTATAAGGGACATCATAAACTTTCTGATGGTTTTGGTGATTATCCTCGTAGTCTTATTACTTGGAATGAACCTACAATTTAACAATAAAAACTCATTAATGTCTTAGTAAAAACTTTACAAAACAATAAAGCATAAATAACAAATAACTCTTACCCATCACCCTCAGAGACTATGATGATCTTGCCATATCGATCATAATGCATCTCTCCATCATCATCAGCATCATTGTCTGAAGCATGTATATTAGAGGCATGTGTGGACAGTGTATGGGGGTCAGAGCTACTACATCACAGGTGAAGGCTTGAAATAGATGGAGTCGATGATGAAGATGGTTTCGATCCCTGTTAATATGACATAGCTGGATGGATACCAAGTGGCTGTGATATTGGTGGTTGTGACCCAAGTGGCTGTGATCCATGTGGATATGACATGGATGGATGCGATCTATACGATATAGATAGTTGCGATCCACGTGGTTGTGAGGAAGCTGGACGGTATGTCGGACGTATAATCCTATGGCCCTGTGATGAAAGACCTAGTGTCTGCACGTAGGTGTAGGGCTCGTGATGTTGTGGCAACTCAGTATAGCTGTGGGTTGGAGGATAAGACATAGGCATAGGCATAGGCATCTCTAAAGAGGGTGGACCATATGGAGTATTATTTTCTACCCTCCTCTTTCCCTTCCTAGCCTTTTCTCGACTTGAGAACCAGCAAGGTCATTGTTACCTTGACCTTTGCCTTCCATCTGCATAATATAATACATATTTAGATTGAAGCATATAAGAAACTAGTTATAAAATGAGAGTTATTTAAAAAACTAACTTTTTAAAGCTCATCGACGTATTTTTCCTCGTCCAAGAATTCTTCGTCCTTACTTGTTTGAGCTTCATCAGTTGATTCTTCTTCCTCATTTTCCATAATTGTTACTTCATTTATATCAACTTCTTCCAATATGTGTTCAGGATATTCCAAATCATTTTCTAGCTGATCGTCCACTATTTGGTAAATACTGGAGATATCATTTTGATATGCAACATCTAACACATTCTCGACTTTCACCTCACCTACAGGCTTAGTTTTTATTAAAACCCACCAATCGAACTTATTCCGCCTCAATGGATAAGGAGCATAATACACTTACCTAACATTATATGCAATTATGAAAGGATCGTAGCGATCATACTCCCTCATATGATTAACCTCAATTATGTTGTATTGGTTGTCTACTCTTGTACCTCTTGGTGGATTTGGGTCAAACCACTTGTATCTAAAGAGTATCATTTGCTTATATGGACAACTTGTATATTCTAGTTCTATTATTTCTTTGAGCACACCATAATAATCAATATCTCCAACTTGGTTGCCATCACCACCTTGAACCCACACCCCGCTGTTGTTGCTATTTTTATTTTTAGAGCAATCCTCTGTATGGAACTTAAACCATTCACTTTGACATTGTTGTGATCTGAAGCCCAGGTTCCCAAGATATATCTATCAAACATTGATTTACACCATTATTTGGATCATTTAACTATATAGTGTTAAAAAAATTCATAAGTTAGCATAACTTACAAACATTATTTATCTACATAATGTTAGAACATTATCCAGATAAACTTATAAATTGTTTGAACCATGTATCAAATCTCGTATATACAACATCATGGCCAAATTGACCCATGAAGTGAGTGTCGTTCACTCATAAGGTCAATGAAATAGTCCATAGCTGCTTGAGAAATATTCCAACCAGATTTTATACTTAGTAATCTAACTGCAACAGACAGCTCGGAGTGCGGACTTCATTCACGTAGTGGATGACTAGCTTCCTCTAACTGTTCTAAAAACATTTTGCATAANCCCCCCCCCCAAGTGCATCCCAAAAGCATCTGCAATCATATCCTGAATTCTAGAATCAAAATTTGTATTCTCCACCGACCTACTACATTCACCAACAACCGTGTTATGAAATATCTCACAGCTACCATCGAACTCTCCAGGATTAGTCCACATAAAGTAATTCTCTATAAACTCCTTCCTATAAAGATGAAGCTTAACTACCTCCGGTTTTTCAAACTTCATACAATCACACCTGACACAAGGGCACCTAATTACTGTCACGATCCCAGTTCACCCTCCATGAACATGTCGTGACGGAACCTAGTTCCTACAACTAGGTAAGCCTAACAGTGCGGAAATAACAACCTAACTTGCAAAATAATTAATTATAACTAAACATATTAAAATAATAACTGCATATAAGGTCGCTCGGCCAATACAACTCAAAAGAAATGCGGAAGTCTACAACTCAATCCCAAAACCTGGAAACTCACGGGAACCACAGGCTAATAGAAATACCGTAAATGCACTAATCTCCAGAATGTCTACATCAAAGTATGATAGAATCTAAACACTACAGATAGAATAAGGAAGGAGACTCTTCGGTCTGTGGACATTGCAGATATACCTGGAAGTCTCTATAGCTCTCCTTTCCTCAAGGATAATGCACCTCCGTGGAGGTACCTGAATAATCTGCACATGAGAAAACATGCGCAGGAAGGGCTAGAGTATACCACAGCGGTACTCAGTAAGTGCCAAGCCTAACCTCGGTTGGGTAGTGACGAGGAAGGTCAAGGCCCTACTGAGGTCAAACAACATAATATAAATTAACAATATGAAAACTGACAGTAATAATGAGTACAGCAGTGAGAATAGACAGGTTAAACAAGGCAATAGTAACTACACGAAGAACATAATAAACATGGAATATGTACAACTCAATACCAATGATAACAATGAGGATATCCCAGGATACCGTCCAGTAGTCCTTTTCTCAATAGTCCAGTGTATCTCCCGGGATACCGTCCCGTAATCCAACCGTCAATATGCAGAGGGGATCTATCGGGTATCTAACTCACAGTCCCAAAGTAAAAGTGTAGGGGGATCTATTGGGAATCTAACCCGCAGTCCCAAAGTAAAAGTGCAGGGGGATCTACCGGGAATCGAACTCGTAGTCCCAAAGTAAACATACATGGGGGGAGCTACCGGAATCCCACATCTGTAGTCCCAAATAAATGCGCAATCACAACTAGAAGATACACAGAAATAAAGTACAAAAGACAAGCATTAGGTAGTACTGGCCTAGCATGCTTCACGTAGTACAATCAAGGCAACTTATGCAATTAGGCAAGTTAAATCAACTAAACGTGCTTTCCTAATCTAGCACAGGCTATAATTGCAAGTAGAATAAAGCAAATATGAAAGAAACTAAATCTCAATATCTTAAGTAAAAATCGAATTTTCAACAATTGGCTCGAGTACGCGCTTGTCACCTCGCGTACAAGGCACTCAAAATACCAAATAACAAATCCTAAGGGGAAAAGTCCCCCACACAAGGTGAGACAAGCCACTTACCTCGAACCGGCTCAAAATCAATTAGAAACCACGCCTTTGCCACGAGTATCCGACTCCAAATGGCCCAAATCTATTCAATTCAAATACATATCGTAAATAACATCTCAAGCAATTGATTCTACTATTTAATTTAAAGATAAAACATGAAATTAGGCAAAATGACCAAAATGCCCCTTAGGCCAACATCTCAGAAACATATAATTTTCATATTTTTAGAACCCTCATACTCTCAAGAGTCCAACCATATAAAAATCTCTCAAATCGGAGGTCAAACACCCACTCAAAACTCAATAGTTTTGTCTAAGAAGTTTTCCCCAATTTTCATTCAAAAATCCGAAATTAAGGATGAACTCATGATTAGATTTGTGGGTTTTAAGCATAAGAGAGTAGAGAATCGTTACCCAGTGATTGCCTTCGAAAAACCTTTGAAATTTCCCCCAAATCCGAGCTCTCAAACTTGTATTTTGATAAAAATGGCAAAACCCTCGTTTTTGAATGTTAAGTATTGTT
Source organism: Nicotiana glauca (assembly GCA_026770625.1). Taxonomy (NCBI): domain Eukaryota; kingdom Viridiplantae; phylum Streptophyta; class Magnoliopsida; order Solanales; family Solanaceae; genus Nicotiana; species Nicotiana glauca. The sequence goes on along the minus strand of MU770247.1, from coordinate 28,555 downwards.
CAGGTCTGTAAAACATCGCGAACGCGGAAGGAGCTCGCGTTCGCGAAGAAGGAAAAATAAAGGGACCAAAAATGCCCTTCGCGATCGCAAAGGAAGGGACGCGAACGCGAAGGCCTACATTCAGTGAACTACGCGAACGCGTCTGGGGTTATGCGAACTCGTTGAATAAAATCAAACCCAGCCCTCGGAGTCTAATAAAGCTATGCGAATGTGACAGATCGACGCGAATGCGATTAAGGAATATATGAAGCTTCGCGAACGCGGAGCACTAATCGCGAATGCAATGAAGAAAACTTTTCCTTCTCCAGAATTACTCTATGCGAACGCGTGGAGTAGGACACGAACGCGAAGAGGAAGGAGACCAAAGCTACGCAAACGCGAGGAGAGTACCGTGAACGTGAAGAAGGATTTGGGACCTGTACAACTGAAGGATTTTGTACAACATTTTCAAACTCCAAAATGCTCCGTTGAGCATCGGAAACACACTCGAGGCCCCTTGGACCTCAACCAAACCTACGGACATATCCCATATCATCATCCAAACTTGTACCAAACCTTATACCACCTAAAATAACGCCGGAAACTTGAATTAATCAATGATTTGAGCCTAAGAACTTCAAATTCCATCAAAACACGCTTTCAATCAAAAATCTAACCAAAACAGGTTCGAATGACCTAAAATTTTGCACACACATCCCAAATGACATGACAGAGCTACTGCAACTTCCGAAATTTTAATCCGACCCTCGGATCAAAAACTCACTATCAGACCGGTGACTTCAAAAATTCGAACATCAGCATTTCAAGCCTAAATGAGCTACAGACTTCAAAAATTACATTCTGAACATGCTCCCAACCCTGAAATCACCTAACGGACCTAATGGATCCATTAGATTTCCATTTCGAGGTTGTCTTCACACTGTTCTGGCTATGGGCCACTTTTTATCACTTAAGCTCTCATTTAGGGACTAAGTGTCCCAAAACTCTTCGAAACCCAACACCGAACGCCCCTGCAAACCAAAATAGCAGAAATGAACTTAGGGGAAGCAGTTAAGAGGGGATCAGGGCGTTAAATCTTAAGACGACCGGCCGGATCATCACATCCTCCTACACTTAAACATTCTTTCGTCCTCGAACGATCATAGAGAACATACCTGAAGTAGTGAAAATATAAGGGTAATTGTTGCGCATATCCTGCTCGGTCTCCCAAGTCGCCTCCTCGGCCGGCTGACCCCGCCACTGAACCTTCACCGAAGCTATGTTCCTTGACCTCAACTTTCTAACGTGCCTGTCCAATATAGCCACTGGCTCCTCAACGTAGGATAGATCCTTGTCCAACTGGACTGAACTGAAATCCAACACGTGCGACGAGTCACCGTGGTACCTCCGGAGCATCAAAACATGAAATACCGGATGAACCCCGGCCAAACTGGGAGGTAAGACGAGCTCATAGGCAACCTCCCCAACTCTCCTCAAGATCTCAAAAGGGCCAATAGACCTCAGACTCAACTTTTATTTCTTCCCAAACCTCATGACGCCTTTCATAGGCGAAACCTGAAGCAGAACCAACTCACCAACCATATACAAAACAACACAGACCTTCCTGTCCACATAGCTCTTCTGTCTGGACTGGGCTGTACAGAGTCTATCCTGAATCATCTTAACCTTCTCCAATGCGTCCTGAACAACCTCTGTGACCAATAGCCTGGCCTCACCCGGCTCAAACCAACCCACTGGAGATCTACACCTCCTACCATATAACGCCTCATACAGTGCCATCTGAATGCTGGACTGATAACCGTTGTTGTAAGCAAACTCCGCCAATGGCAAGAAATGATCCCTAGACCCTCTAAATTCAATCATACAAGCACGGAGCATATCCTCAAGAATCTGAATAGTGCACTCGGACTGTCTGTCCGTCTAGGGGTGAAATGTTGTGCTCAACTCCACCCGAGTGCCTAACTCCTGTTGCACGGCTCTCCAAAACGACGATGTAAACTGAGTACCTCTGTCTGAAATAATAGAAACTGGAATACCATGGAGACGGATGATCTCTCGGATATAAATCTCCGCCAACCGCTCTGATGAATAAATGGTACACACAGAAATGAAATGAGCAGACTTGGTCAGCCGATCCACAATGACCCAAATGGCATCAAACCTCTTCAAGGTCTGTGGGAGTCCCAATACAAAGTCCATGGTGATGTGCTCCCATTTCCACTCCGGAATATCTATTTGCTAAAGCAACCCACCCAGGCGTTGGTGCTCATACTTCACCTGCTGGCAGATGAGGCATCTAGACATATAACCAACTATATCTTTTTTCATCCGCCTCCACCAATAGTGCTTTCTGAAGTCCTAATACATCTTCTCGGCAGCCGGATGGATGGAATACCGCAAACTATGGGCCTCTGCTAGAATCAACTCTCGAAGACCATCAACATTGGGCACACTAATTTGGCCCTGCATCCTTAATACCACGTCATCTCCAATGGTCATATCTCTGGCATCTCCACGCTGAACCTTGTCCTGAAGGACAAGAAAATGAGGGTCATCATACTGCCGCTCCTGGATATGATCAAATAGGGAAGACGGGGAAACCACACAGGCTAGAACCCGAATGGGCTCCGAAAGATCTAATCTCACAAACTGGCTGGCTAAGGAATGAACATCCATCGCCATAGGCCTCTCTGAAGCTGGTAAATATGCCAAACTACCCAAACTCTCCAACCGGCGACTCAAGGCATCCGCCACCACATTGGCCTTGCCAGGGTGATACAGAATAGTAATGTCATAATCCTTCAGCAACTCTAACCACCTCTTCTAACGCATATCAAGATCCTTTTACTTGAGTAAGTGCTGCAAGCTCTGATGGTCAGTATAAATCTCACAAGGCACACCGTAAAAATAATGATGCCAGATCTTCAAGGCATGAACAATGGCAGCTAACTCAAGGTCGTGGATAGGGTAGTTCTTCTCATGTATCTTCAACTGTCTGGACGCGTTGGAAATCACCCTACCGTCCTGCATCAACACCGCTCCAAGGCCAACTCTCGAGGCATCACAATAGACAGTATAAGACCCCGAACCGGTAGGCAACATCAAAATTGGGGTTGTAGTCAAAGTTGTCTTGAGCTTCTAAAAGCTCGCCTCACACTCATATGTCCACTAAAATGGGGCACCATTCTAGGTCAATCTAGTCATATGGGCCGCAATCGATGAAAATCCCTCCATGAAGCGACGGTAGTAGCCCGCCAAACTAAGAAAACTACAAATCTCTATAGCTGAGGACGGCCTGGGCCAACTCTGTACAGCCTCAATCTTCCTCGAATCCACCCGAATGCCCTCACTCAAAATCACGTGGCCTAAGAATGCCATAGAACTCAGCTAAAACTCACATTTTGAGAACTTTGCATATAACTTCTTTTCCCTTAAAGTCTGAAGCACGGTCCTCAGGTGTTGCTCATGATCTTCCCAACTCCGGGAATACACGAGAATATCATCAATAAAAATAATAACGAATGAGTCAATATATGACCTGAATACACTGTGCATCAAATGCATGAAAGCTGTTGGGGAATTGGTCAGCCTAAATGACATAACAAGGAACTCGTAATGATCATACCAAGTCCTGAAGGCAATCTTCGGGATGTCTGGCTCCCGAATCTTCAACTGATGGTAACTTGAGCACAAGTCAATCTTAGAAAACACATATGCGCCCTGAAGCTGGTCAAGCAGATCATCAATATGAGGCAAGGGATAACGGTTCTTCACTGTAACTTAGTTCAACTGGAGATAATCAATACACATACGCATAGAACCATTCTTCTTCTTCACAAACAAAACAGGAGCACCTTACGGTGAAACGCTGGGTCGAATAAAACCCTTATCAAGAAATTCCTGCAACTGGTCCTTCAACTCCTTCAACTTAGGAGGAACCATACGATATGGAGGAATGGAAATGGGCTGAGTGCCCAGTAACAGATCAATGCCAAAATCAATGTCTCTATCGGGCGGCATGCCCGGAAGATCAGCTGGAAACACATCGGGATAATCCCGTACCACTGGAACTGAATCAATAGAAGGGGTATCAATACTGACATCTCTCACATAAGCTAAATACGCGGCACACCCCTTCACAACCTGTCACGACCCAAAATCCACTAAGGGTCGTGGTGGCCGGACACCGCTGTCAGGCAAGCCAACTCAAATTCTGAATTAAATCTCGTTTGAACACTTTTAAAATCTAGGATTTTTCCTTAATTATTTAGAAATTTTTGAGAATATAGTTTCAAATTAAATTTAAAATTTAAGAAATTAATACAATACTTCAAGCCATCCCAGAACCTGGTGTCACGAGTGCATGAGCAACTATCGATATGGAAAATAAAATACGACATATGCCAGAAATACAGTGGACATGGAAACAATAATAAGAAAATACTGGAGGGAAATACACTGGCTGCGGGTCGTCGCGAACAATGCAGCTCACCTAGTCCCAGAGTCGTCTGTGCTGCTACACCCAATAGGCTGCTAGAGGTATATATACCTGTGCAACAAAAATGCATAGAAGTGAAATATGAGTACATAATCAACGTGTACTCAGTGAGTATCTCGCCTAATCCCGAAGGGGTAGAGACGAGATGGCCAACTCCGACACTCACTAGAGGTCAATTAGCAATATTCTATAAGTGCGAGGACAATCGTGGATTTGTAAAGAAGTTCTGATTGTGAAGCCAGAAAATAGGTAAACACCTTCATCAATAAATCAAGGACTTCTACAGTCTGTTCTTTATCATCTTATCAGTTTATATCAAGCCACGCACGGCCAATTCTACGTTTACAAATTTCAAGTAACAAATAAATATGCGCAAATCATGCCGAGGTCGACGGCCCGCTCCAACAGGAATATAAATTGTGCACTGCCGAGGGTCGAGCTGCACAAACTATAGATGCATCTATTTTCACCGAGGCGTTCGGCCCGTTCCATAAATAAACACATATCCTGCTCGTGAATCATCCATGCGACGCAGGCACACATAAAATACATGCTCAATAGAAAATCAAGAGCTTATCGGGGATAATGAACCAAATAGACAATTTCTCTTTTTAACATTTCAGGGTGAATTTAATATTAAATCTCTTTTTTTTTTAAAATTCCTTCACCAATTCAATGTGGTTTAAACAATTCAAATTATCAATGGGTTCACAGTAATCCAAATATAACATGCTTTTGGGTCCTAACTACCCGGACAATAGCATAATAGTAGCTACGCACGGACTTTCATCACCTCGTGCGTACGTAGCCCCCACAAATAGGAGCACATAATCAATTACTTCACCTATGGGGTGAATTCCCCCTCACAAGATTAGAAAGGAGACTCACCTCGCTCCGAAGATCCATAATCGGCATTCTACATTCTTCCGAAGGCTCGAACCGACGCCAAAGCTCCAAAACTAGCCAATGGCGATAAATCCATTAATATATGTTAAGTTACTCATTACAATCCAATTTATAACAATTCCTAACACCGATCAAAAGTGGACCAAAACGCCCTCGGGCCCACGTGCTTGGAATCCAAAATTTTTCGAAGATAAAGTTTACCTATGACCTTAGGAGCTCAAATATATAATTTTTTTTAATTCCATACCCAAAATCGTGGCTAAATTCCAAGAACACAATATTTCTAGGTCTTCCTCTAACCCTCATTTTTCTACCCGTTTTCATACTAAAATCCATACATAATTAATGTATTTAAATCCATACATACCACCGCAGATGCGGTTACGCTTTTGCGGAGCCTTGACCAAATCTGCGGTCCTTCCCCAAGGCCCTCTCTTCCGCTTCTGCGATGCCCCTTCTGCAGATGTGGTTCCGCTTCTGCGGAATTTAGACCGTATCTGCGGTCCTCAAGCTTTGGGCCAAAAACCGCATCTGCAGCTCCCCATTTGCTTCTGCGGTGCCGCTTCTGCGGTCAACCAACCGCAGAAGCGAAAATACCAGCAACTAAATACCTTCAGCTCTCTTCCAAATTCCAATTTCAATCCGTTAACTACCCGGAATCCACCCGAGGCCCCCGAGACCTCAACCAAACCTACCAACCAATCCCAAAACAAATTACGAACTTGATCGAGGCCTCAAATCACATCAAACAATGCTAAAATCATCAATCGACCTCCAATCCAAGCTTAATGAACTTTGAATTTTCAACTTCTATTTTCGATGCTTAATCCTATCAAATCACGTTCGATTGACCTCAAATTTTGCACACAAGTCATATTTGACATTACGGACCTACTCCAACTTCCGAAATTGGATTCCGACTCTGATATCAAAAAGGCAACCTCCTGTCAAACTTCTCAAAAACCTTCAAATTTCTATCTTTAGCCGAATGACTTCAAAATAACCTACGGACCTCCGAATTCACTTCGGATCGCGCTCCCAACTCCAAAATCACCATACGGAGCTATTCCCAGACTCGGAATCCGAAATAGACATTGATAACACTGAAATGCACTTCAAGCCAAATTTAAGAAATTCCTTCTAAAATGCTAACTTCCACAATAGGCGCCAAAACGCTCCCAGGTTATCCAAAACCCCCCAAGTCCGAAATCATCATACGAACCTGCTGGAACCTTTAGATCCTGATTTCGAGGTCGTTTACTCAAAATTCCAATCCTAGTGCATTCTTTCAACTTTAAGCTTCTCAAATGAGAATTTTTATCTAAATTTAACTCTGATCTTCCTGAATTTAAATTCCGACCATGCGAACAAGTAAAAATTCCTGAAATGAAGCTGGTCATGGCCTCAGACTACTGAATGACGCGCTAGGGCTCAAAACGACCGGTCGGGTCATTACATTCTCTCCCACTTAAATATACGTTCGTCCTCAAACGTGCTGAGAACTATACTGAAGTAGTCTGAAGTTGATGTTTAACTCCTCATGCACCTCCACGTGCTAACACAACTTAGCTGAGCACATTGGCTCGATAAATTCCGAAGATATTCCCTTTTATTCAAACAAATAAGCCTTAGAGCCCAATTCCAACATCCGGAATTCTATGCCAGGCCTGTTTCCAGCATACGATCACCGTATCAATCACTATACGCTGTACTCAAACATGATTGTGTAACTCTACTGAATTCACACTCTGCATCACTTTACTCATAGGACCACAATAACATTTCTGTTTGAATTAATCGAAATTCCACGAATCCGATGCTCCCATTGTACCTCATGACCTACATAGGTCTTACTCTAACTATTACAATACCGCCCGACGGATGAGATGCCGAAATTCATAATCAACTGCCGAGTCAACCAATCATCGAGTCTATACTTCTGTCAAGAAACATTACCACATTCTGAACCAAATAATGATCTTCGCTCCTTAATATACTTCATATAATCAGATTGCACTGATCCTAAATCCCACAATGTCATCTTACCCAGTATGAACTGCTTAGGCAATAAGCCACTTCGAATGCGATCACAAGTCTCATATGATGCCACAATGTGCCAATAGGCCACCAATCCGAACACAACACAAATGGGAAATCAAACTCTGGAAGGAATTAACTAACCCCCGCACTAATACGGACTTTCCTTAGAAGATAGGAAGCGAAACACACAAAAATAGCATATAGAAAACCATAATCGACAACACACTGTTGCGGCGTGCAACCCGATCCAAATAACAAACCCATGGCGGCGTGCCACCCGTTCCACACATAGATCTCACATAAGGAGATTGCATTCCGAGCTAAATCTGCTCATTATAATAAAAAATATCGAATATCACAAGCACGCTAAGTGCATAGTACCATCCCTGAGAAAACACATAGCGCTATAGGCTACAAAACTCAAGCACAACTGAGGTACGATACAATATCTGAATGTCAAGAGCCATTCTGCTCACATAATATCATCGCCACACGGAACCTTAACACATAAGAATTTACCTAGCCGTCTCACAACTCATACGGTGCAATACATCATTACCTGGAATAGCTGATGACAAAATAACACCCCGACTGCTCCTCCATAAAGAACGCTCACTGAAATGAACACCACTGGCCTAATATAAAGCCCTATTCACATATACATCAATCCACTAATCTCAATCCAAATTTCTGATTGCACCAACTTGGCTAATAACCTTTCAAAAGTTCATAGTAACTCCCTTTGCCTCATCACACGTAAGAACAACCATCATAACCGGAGCGACCTCCTCAGTTCATAACCCAATAAATAAAGTGTCATTCAGGCATAAATTCTCAAATCAATGATATTACCACAATCCTCATACTTGGTTTAAATATTTAGTCAGTCAAGTGACTACATGTCACACTTATACAATCTTCCCGTGGGGCATGCTCCCAGAATCTTCCGAGTTAAATAATGGATCCGCACATCTAAACCATCAGACGCACCAACGCTGAAAAGTGATCAAAATCCTTAACCAGGATGCAAAGCCTCTTTCACAACACATCGATCTCAGGTGACGCTGAAGACACTACCAATTTACTTTAATCATTCAAACCTTTCCTTGCTTATCCGAGCCCGTGACATCCTTGCCAACACCGGACTGCAACATTTGATCCTCACTCCGAATTTCCATGCTACTCACTGCACCCAACGTGCCAATATACGATGGAACACGATTTCCATCATAACTCCGAAATCATTAATATTTTAACACTTCATCATATAAGAACTTTGCACTTGACTCACTTCAGGAGAATCATAGCAATACAGAGGAAAATCTCCATAACCGTAGAATATGCAAATCTGCAAGTAGTGATCCAAGCCACCATAGTCTTTCCGAAACCTGCTTCCACTTAACAAGCCGTAACAGAAAAATGCCCCTGATATATCAACAATCATGGCGGCTGACAGACCTCACACGTACCGCCACAGATCATACACATAACTTGATCATGCGGACCGAACTGATCACTGACCCCAACATGCCAATTCAACTATGGCTAATCAATTTACCTTCTTCTAATTCATCTTTGCTTGCCTTAGAAATAAGACTAACTCCATTCAACACATAACATACTCCATCTACACTCACCCCGAGTGACCTTGAATCACGAGACCAGGCTGTCTCAATTCACACGAACTATTTCATATCACCCAAATACTAAACCACAAGTCAAATATCATAGAACATTCTTGGCACCTTTTCATAAGTTGTTACAAATCTTGATTCTTAACTGTAGTCATAGGCTCGAAATCATTGAGCACCACACCTACCTTCTGAATCCACTAGGACCATTATTGAGAGCCACCCGCTCTAACTTGGTCCCGAATATAATTCACTCCATAAATCTTATAACACACGAATACTCTCTCGGTGAAGCACCCGGCGAAATCACTCTCTCTGAAACCTGTATCTATACCAGGTATAAGTCTTGAACCTTTTTCCAAGTCCGAACATGAGCCAATAAGTCCAACCATCGCATTCCTAAAACAATTTATTCGCTCAAATCACCACTTATAGTCATTTCCCGTAGCTGAAACAACCCATCGATATGCAGATAAACAGAGACCTCGCAAGCAATTAACCATGCAACCCAATCTTAGGCGGTGGGACTCTCCCACTTAGCTTGCAGCCATTATTACACAACTCTGGAACTCACCAAAATCCTTTATCTCTTGTTGACATAAACTTATGAAATCATCCGCCGTAATTTCTCGGAATCTTCCTGTAAATCCCCATCTTTCATATTCTGAATCATCATCCACATTCGCACGACCGACCTCTTTGTTGGAAAACCAATATAATTCCTTGCAGAAGCTTCGCCAACCACGCGACCACTAATCTGCTCACGGGGATTAACCCACCTAGGGGAATCACCTCCCGACATCTTCACATGTCGCTGCACGGGGTACATTCACTATGACACCAATAGCCCATCCTGAGTCCGAGCTCACCTTCCAGTTGCACAAGTTCATTCGCCCCTCGCGGACATCAATTAAATACGCGACAACATCCTTCCAAATTCAGGGTTATGCTGCACCCTCCTCCACTTCAAGCAGCTCCTTTCCACCATATCAATCTTTTGCCGAATAATAGCCTATACTTCACATCATACCTACAGGCTTCAATCACCAATCATTAAAATCCCTAATTCGATCCCAATTCTCTTTAAGGCGTGTAGTCATCCTACTACCAAGCCCATATGCAACCCTCGCCACTCTCCCACTTTGGCGGAACTCATCTCCTTAATCGGTCACTCGACCTTGCTTCTCATACTTGGCCTTCTAGAAATTTTAAACACCGCCTGGCACTTTCCACATGTCCTTCCTCATACTTTACTGCTCAATTGTTGCCTCAAATAAAAATCTATCTTCGTGGCACTTGATCCACCATTGCTGCTAACTTTAAACCTTTCCAAAGGTCATCTCTATCGAGCCGTCAACATTAGAAATTCTTATTCGATCTTAAACCACCACATCATGCGATATCTGACAATTGTATCTTCAATACTATTTCACAATATCTTGCCCCAAGGCGAATTGTAGCAGATCATAACACTAACAAGCTTAAAGCATTTAATTAGGGAAGCAACACCCCCATATAGTGGAGAACTCTACCATGCCTGCAATTACCACGTTTCATTACTTCCACCAGTCCCCATCTGGCCATCCTTAGTTTGATTGACTTTCCCCTGCCGGTAGTAAAATACTGAATTCCATGATTACACACTGAGTAAACCTCCCTTCAATTTATTCACTGCCCCGACACATGGGCAACACCCCACCATTACAACAACATTGCAAAATAATCGCTCATAAGCATCATGGCAACCTGTGCCTAGCCTCAAGGCTCTTAGAAGTTCTGTTACTGTCTTGAAATAATAGAATATCCCTCCAAAATGCGACTATAACATAGTCCAGTCAACTATACCGGGAGGATCATCCTGTACCACATTTGTAGTGCCATTACAATCCTTCAATTTTCGATTTATGACAAGAGCTCGCGTCGCGTAAGATTGAGTGAGAAAGAATCAAAGGCATACGCCCCAAAGCAATCGAATCGCACGATAAGGAAATCAAGAAGGGAAGTACTCCTAACAGTCCTGCAGCCTCCCGAGGATAAGTACAGACATCTCTGTACCGATCCGCGAGGCTCTACTAGACTTGCTCATGACTCGTGAGACCAATGGGAGCCTAGTGCTCTGATACCATGTTGCCATGACCCAAAATCCACTAAGGGTCGTGGTGGCGCCGGACACCGCTGTCAGGCCAGCCAACTCAAATACTGAATTAAATCTCGTTTTAACACTTTTGAAATCCAGATTTTTCCTTAATTATTTAGAAATTTTTGAGAATATAGTTTCAAATTAAATTAAAAAGTTAAGCAATTAATACCATACTTCAAACCATCCCAGAACCCGGTGTCACGAGTGCATTAGCAACTATCGATATGGAAAATAAAATACAACATATGTCTTAAATACAGTGGACAGGGAAACAATAATGAGAAAATACTGGAGGGAACTACACTGGCTGCGGGTCATCTCGAACACTGTAGCTCACCTAGTTCCAAAGTCATCTGTGCTGCTACGCCCAATAGGCTGCTAGAGGTATATATACCTGTGCAACAAAAACTCACAGAAGTGTAGTATGAGTACGTAATCAACGTGTACTCAGTGAGTACCCCGCCTAATCCCGAATGTGTAGAGACGAAATGGCCAACTCTGACACTCACTAGAGATCAATTAGCAATATTCTATAAGTGCGAGAAGAATCATGGATTTGTAAAGAAGTTCTGATTGTGAAGCCAGAAAATAGGTAAACACCTTCATCAATAAATCAAGGACTTCTACAGTCTGTTCTTTATCATCTTATCAGTTTATATCAAGCCACGCAGGGCCAATTCCACGTTTACAATTTTCAAGTAACAGATAAACATGCGCAAATCATGCCGAGGTTGATGGCCCGCTCCAACCGGAATATAAATTGTGCATTGCCGAGGGTCGAGCGGCACGAACCATAGATGTATCTATTTTTACCGAGGCGTTCGGCCCGTTCCATAAATAAACACATATCCTGCTCGCAAATCATCCATGCGACGCAGACACACATAAAATACATGCTCAATAGGAAATCAAGAGCTTATCGGGGATAATGAACCAAATAGACAATTTCTCTTTTTAACATTTCAGGGCGAATTTAATATTTAATCTCTTTTTTTAAAATTCCTTTACCAATTCAAGGTGGTTTAAAAAATTCAAATTATCAATGGGTTCACAGTAATCCAAATATAACATGCTTTTGGGTCCTAACTACCCGGACAATAGCATAATAGTAGCTACGCACGGACTCTCATCACCTCATGCGTACGTAGCCCCCATAAATAGGAGCACATAATCAATTACTTCAGCTATGGGGTGAATTCCCCCTCGCAAAATTAGAAAGGAGACTCACCTCGCTCCGAAGATCCATAATCGACATTCTACATTCTTCCGAAGGCTCGAACCGACGCCCAAAGCTCCAAAACTAGCCAATGGCGATACAAATCCATTAATATATGCTAAGGTACTCATTACAATCCAATTTATAACAATTCCTAACCCCGATCAAAAGTTGACCAAAACGCCCTCGGGCCCACGTGCCCAGAATCCAAAATTTTTTGAGGATAAAGTTTACCCATGACCTTAGGCACTAAATATATAATTTTCTCTTAATTCCATAGCAAAAATCGTGGCTAAATTCCAAGAACACAATATTTCTAGGTCTTCCTCTAACCCTCAGTTTTCTACCCATTTTCATACTAAAATCCATACATAATTAGCGTATTTAACTTATAATAGGTAGAAGTAACTTACCTTAACATTGTTGACGAAAATACCTCTTTGAAGCTCCTCAACAATCGCCCCAAGCCATGAGAAATGAAAGAAATGAACTCGCAACCGTGATTGAAAACAAGCTTCTGCCTTCAGAGATTTCCGCTTTTGCGGAATTATAGCCGCTTATGCGGCTCCGCTTTTGCGAACAGAAGGCTGCTTCTACGGCAACCCTGGCTTAGCCCCCTTTTTGCTTCTGCAATCATACCACCGCAAATGCGGTTCTGCTTTTGCTGAGCCTTGACCGCATTCGCGGTCCTTCCCCAAGGCCCTCTCTTCCGCTTCTGCGATGCCCCTTCCGTAAATGCGGTTCCGCTTCTGCAGAATTTAGACCGCATCTGCAGTCCATAAGCTTTGGAACAAAAACCGCATCTACGGCTCCCCGTTCGCTTCTGTAGTGCCGCTTCTGTGGTCCACCAACCGCAGAAGCAAAAATACCAGCAACTAGATGCCTTCAGCTCTCTTCCAAATTCCAATTTCGATCCGTTAACCACCCGAGGCCCCCGGGACCTCAACCAAACCTACCAACCAATCCCAAAACACATTATGGACTTGCTCGAGGCCTCAAATCATATCAAACAATGCTAAAATCAACAAACGACCTCCAATCCAAGCTTAATGAATTTTAAACTTTTCAACTTCTATTTCTGATGCTTAAACCTATCAAATCACGTCCGATTGACCTCAAATTTTGCACACGGGTCATATTTGACATTACGGACCTACTCTCACTTTTGGAATCGAATTTCAACTCCGATATCAAAAAGTCAACCTCCGGTCAAACTTCTCAAAAACCTTCAAATTTCTATCTTTAGCCAAATGGCTTCAAAATAACCTACGGACCTCCGAATTCACTTCCAATCGCGCTCCCAACTCCAGAATCACCATATGGAGCTATTCCCAGACTTAGAATCCCAAACAAACATCGATAACACTGAAATGCACTTCCAGCCAAATTTAAGAAATTCCTTCTAAAATACTAACTTCCACAATAGGCCCCAAAATGCTCCCCGGTTATCCTAAACCCAATCCGGGCATACGCCCAAGTCCGAAATCATTATACGAACTTGCTGGAACCTTCGGATCCTGATTCTGAGGTCGTTTACTCAAAATTCCAATCCTAGTTCATTCTTTCAACTTTAAGCTTCTCAAATAAGAATTTTCATCTAAATTTCACTCCGATCTTCCTGAATTTAAATTCCAACCATGCGAACAATTCAAAATTCCTGAAATCAAGCTGATCATGGCCTTAGACTGCTGAACGACGCACTAGGGCTCAAAACGACCGATCGGGTCATTACACAACTATACGCTGAGCTTTAAGAAAAGAGATAACTCTAACGGGAGTGTGATCTAAAGTACCACTAGACTCAATATGCGGAATACCTGGCATAGCCAGCGTCACGGTCTTGGCGTGAAAATCAAGAATAGCAAAATGGGGCGACAACCAGTCCATGCCAAAAATAATGTCAAAATCCACCATACCGAGTAACAATAAATTCGCTCTGGTCCCAAAACCACAAATAGTAACCAAACATGACTGATAAATGTGATCCACAACAAGAGAATCTCCCACTGGAGTAGAAACATAAACGGGGGCACTCAAAGAATCCCAAGCCATACCCAAATGCGAAGCAAAGTAAGAAGACACATAAGAATAAGTAGAGTCCGGATCAAATAGAACCGATGCCTCTCTGTGACAAACCAGTATAATACCTATAACGACGGAGTCGGAGGCAACAGCCTCAGTACAAGCAGGAATAGCATAATATCTGGCTTGGCCCCTCTCTCGAGGGCGACCTCTATCTCCCTGTCCTCCACCCCGAGCCGGCTGGGCAGGTGGGGTAGCAACAGGAGTTGTGATCATGGCCTGAGAACTCTTAGGAGCACGCTGTGGCTGAGCAGTCTGTGAAAATGCACCCTTACCAAGTCTGTGGTAGTCCCTAACCATGTGGCGTGTATCACCACACTTGAAACAAGCTTTGGGAGGATGCGGTGGTTGTGACTGACTAGGGCCAGGTCTGCTGGACCGACCCCTAAAAGTACCTCGCGCAGGAGGCACGCTAGAAACTGGAGGTGCATAGTAAGGCTCCTGAGGTGTAGGCAGAGCTAGAGCACTACTGGCTGCTAGAAGAGCTAAATGAACAAGGCGACCCACATAACCTCTACCATAATGACCTGCTAATGGGGTACGGGTACCAGATTAGTGACCCAACTCTCGAGACCTCTTGGCCTCCCTCTCCCCTCGCTCCTTGGAGAGCATACAATCAATCCTCCTAGCAATGCGCACTACCTGCTGATAAGGAATGTCCATCTCCAACTCTCAAGCCATGCTAGATCTGATGAGTGAGATAAGCCCCTCAATGAACCTGCGAACCCTCTCCTGAACTATAGCAACCAAAGCCGGCGCATGCCTGGCCAACCTGGTATAATGGATAGCATACTCCGAAACGGTCATAGCACCCCGGTGCAAATGCTCAAACTCTGCGCGCCATGCATCCTTGAGATTCTGGGGAACAAACTCTCTAATAAACATATACGAGAATTGGGTCCAAGTCAGTGAAGCAGCATCGACTGGACTGTCTATCTCATAAGTGCGTCACCAATCATATGCGGCTCCCTGAAGCTGAAAAGAAGTGAAAGAAACCCCATTGAACTCCACTATGCCCATAGTGCAAAGAATACAGTGGCATTCCTCTAGAAATCCCAAGGCATCGTCTGATGCTAATGCACTGAACACTGGGGGATCATACTTCTTGAACCTCTCAAGTCTCCACTGCTCATCCTCTGAAGCAGCTGACCCATCCTCAGGCTGAACTGGCGCTGCAGGCACTGCGGGAATAATCTCGGGAGCCTGCTCAACCTGCACTCGCTTCTTAGGAGTGCGGACGGCGGGAGTCTATGCTCCTCCCCCGGCCTGGGATGTGGCTGCAGCAAGGGGAAGCAACCCTGCCTGAGCCAAGGTGGTGTACATACTCATGAACTGAGTCAAAGTCTCCTGGAGAGCTGGAGTAGTGGTGGTAGTAGTAGGCGTGCCAGGTGCCTGTGCTCCAGCTAGATCTGCTGGTGGTACCTCGGTGGCAGCTCATGCAGGTGCTCTGGCTGTACCACGTGCGCGTCCTTGACCTATACCCTGGCCCCGGCCTCTGACGGCTATAGAAGGGGGCATGGGTGGCTGATCATCTCGAGTAGCACGTGTCCTCACTATCTGTGAGAGAATAGAAGACAGAAGTCAAAGAACATAATATGAATTAACAATATGAAAACTGACAGTAATAATGAGTATAGCAGTGAGAAAAACAGGTTAAACAAGGCAATAACAGCTACACGAAGAACAGAATAAACACAGAATATGTACAACTCAATACCAATAATAACAATGAGGATCTCCCGGGATATCGCCCTGTAGTCCTTTTCTCAATTGTCCAATGGATCTCCCTGGATACCGTCCCGTAATCCAACCATAAATATGCAAGGGGGATCTATCGGGAATCTAACCCACAGTCCCAAAGTAAAAGTGCAGGGGGGTTTACCAGGAATCAAACCCGTAGTCCCAAAGTAAACATATGGGGGGAGCTACCGGAATCCCACATCCGTAGTCCCAAAATAAATGCGTAATCACAACCAGAAGATACACAGAAATGAAGTACAAAAGACTAGCATCAGATAGTACTGGCCTAGCATGCTTCACGCAGTACAATCAAGGCAAATTAAGCAATTAGGCAAGTTAAATCAACTAAATATGCTTTCCTAATCTAGCACAGGCTATAATTGCAAGTAGAATAAAGAAAATATGAAAGAAACTTATATCTTAAGTAAAAACCGAATTTTCAACAATCGGCTCGAGCACGCACTCGTCACCTCGCGTGCAACACACTCAAAATACCAAATAACAAATCCTAAGGGGAAAGGTCCCTCACACAAGGTTAAACAATCCACTTACCTCGAACCGGCTCAAAATCAATTAGAAACCAAGCCTTTGCCACGAGTACCCGACTCCAAATGGCTCAAATCTATTTAATTCAATTACATATCGTAAATAACATCTCAAGGAATTGATTCCAAATGGCCCAAATCTATTTAATTCAATTACATATCGTAAATAACATCTCAAGGAATTGATTCTACGATTTAATTCAAAGATAAAACCCGAAATTATGAAAAATGACCAAAATGCCGCTCACGCCAACGTCTCGGAATCAGATAATTTTCACCTTTTCAGAACCCTCGTACTCTCACGATTCTAACCATATGAAAATCTCTGAAATCGGAGGTCAAAACCCCACTCAAAACTCAATAGTTTGGTTTAAGAAGTTTTCCCTAATTTTCATTCAAAAATCCGAAATTAAGGATGAATTCGTGATTAGATTAGTGGGTTTTAAGCATAAAAGAGTAGAGAATCGTTACCCAGTGATTGCCTTCGAAAAACCTTCGATATTTCCCCAAAATCCGAGCTCTCAAACTTGTATTTGGATAAAAATGGCAAAACCCTCATTTTTTGAATATCAACTACTGTTCAAGTCCGTAAAGCATTGCGAATGCGGAAGGGAGCTCGCGTTCGCGAAGAAGAAAATATAAAGGGACCAAAAATGCCCTTCGCGATCGCGAAGTAAGGGACGCAAACGCGAAGTCCTGGGTTCAGTGAACTACGCGAAGACGATTGGGGTTGTGCGAATGCGTTGAATAAAATCAAGCCCAGCCGTCAGAGTCCAATAAAGCTATGCGAACGTGACAGCTCGACTCGAACGCGCTTAAGCACTACGTGAAGCTTTGCGAACGCAAAGAAGAAAACTTGTCCTCCTCCAGAATTACTCTACGCGAACGCGTGGAGGAGGACGCGAATGCGAGGAGAGTACCGCAAACGAGAAGAAGGATTTGGGACCTGCACAGCTGAAGGATTTTCTGTAACATTTTCAAACTCCAAAATGCTCCATTGAGCATCCGAAACACACCCGAGGCCCCAGATACTTCAACCAAACCTACATACATATCCCATATAATCATTTAAACTTGCACCAATCCTTAAACCACCTAAAATAACACTAGAAACTAGAATTAATCCGCCTAAGAACTTTAAATTCCATCAAAACACGCTTTCGATCAAAAACCTAACCAAAACACGTCTGAATGACCTGAAATTTCGCACACACATCCCAAATGACATAACGGAGCCACTGCAACTTCTAGAATTCCAATCTGACCCTCGGATCAAAAACTCATTATCGGACCGGAGACTTCAAAATTTCAAACTTTGGCATTTCAAGCCTAAATGAGCTACGGACTTTCAAAATACATTCCGAACACGCTCCCAACCCCGAAATCACCTAACGGAGCTAACAAAACCATCGAATTTCCATTCTGAGGTCGTCTTCACATTGCTCCGACTACGGACCACTTTTCAACACTTAAGCTCTCATTTAAGGACTAAGTGTCACAAAACTCTCTGAAACCCAACGCCGAACCCAGCAAACCAAAATAGCATAAATGAACTTAGGGGAACCAGTTAATAGGGGATCGGGGCGTTAATTCTTAAGATGACCGGCCGGGTTATCACAATTACTCATTCACTTTGGTATAGTGGAAGTGACATTGCGTGTCTAACAAAGTCATCAACCCCTTCTACAAAATCCTCCTGCAATCCCCGCCGTTTAGGACAATTCCTATTGCATATCCAAGTACGATGTTCCATCTATACAAATAAAACTTTTTCTACAATTATAAATTTACTAAATATTTTTTAGTTAATTCAAGATAATTATTTTTTTCCTAATTACACCAAAAATTAAATATACTCCCTCCGTTTTAATTTATGTGAACCCTTTTGAATAGAGACGGAGTTTAAGAAAAGAGAGAAGACTTTTGATCTTGTGGTGTAAAATGAGGCACCTTTATTTTGTGGCTATAAATTATTGCATAAAGGTAAATTGGTTCCAAATAAGGAAAGGGGTCATTCTTTTTGGCACGGACTAAAAAGGAAATAGGTTCACATAAATTAAAACGGAGGGAATATTAAATATAAAATAAAAGTTTAATTTATATCTTACAAGTTTAAACATAATCTAAAAGTTTAATTTATATCCTAAAAGTTCAACTCATACCTAAAAGGTTCAATTTACATCCTACAAGTTCAATTCACAAGAACAAAATTTAAAAACTAAAAGCTCAATTCATATCCTACGAGTTTAAAAATAAACAAAAAGTTCAATTTATATCTTACGAGTTTAAACATAAACTAAATGTTAGGATTATATCCTAAAAATTCAACCCATACCCAAAAAGTTCGATTCACAAGAACAAATCCTAAACCCTAGATTCTAACTAAATTATTCAAAACAATACAAAATTAATAATTCAATTCTAAATAAACTATTCAAGACAATATAAACTCAAACATTCAATTTATAGCATATGTAATTAATTCAACTAAAACAAGAACTAAACTCTAGATTTCTATAAAATACAATATTAAATAATCAATTGAAACACTAATTAATTGAAATTAATTCATAGCTAATAAATAAAATATTAGATTTATACACAAAAGATAAAAATTGTAATTCAAACCGAGGCGGAGAAGGAGAGACGCAACAGTGGTAGTGGCAGCGGCAGCGGCGACGGCTAGGCGGTGGCGACGCGGGGTGGGGAATGGGAATTATGTGAGGAAAATAGAGGGAGAGAGAAAGGTATTGAGTGGGATTTTAAGGAATTTTGAGAAGAGAGATATGAAAAAATGAGGAGAATCCCATATATTTTAGGTATGTTTTCAGACTTACCGACCAACATTGGTCGGTAAATTAAGTGTTGACCGTTTGATCAAATACCGACCAACTTGGGTTGGTCTTTAAAAAAAAACTAAATTATTTTTTTTCATTTTTATCTTTTTTACATATTATAAGCTATAAAAAATTATTATTAACTATAAATATTTATTTTATTTAATTATAATTAATAAAAATAAGTATATACTAAAAGCATAATCTTTATCAAAAATTATATTAACTAGATAAATAATTTTAATAGATTATAATAACATATATGTAAGTAAATTTTTAAGTTATATTTAAGTATATGAGTAATTTCACAAACACACATAAACTATATTGTAATTGATGACCAATCTTATGTATTACTATGTACGTACGAATAATTAATTAATTGATAAACCAATATAATATTGTTCTATTTTAGGTCCAGTCGTTTTATTTTTTATATTAATAGATATAGGTCAAAACATTTTGTTTGGAATTTAATTCATCGACTAATAACTTACTTCCCAATTTTTCTCCATATTATTTTCAAAACTACGCTTTGGTATCAATTAGTATTTTTCATACGATTTTTGCATTTTTAAAAATATTAATTAATTTATTCCAGTATTTATTTTATAAAACAATCACTGATTGCATCACAAATAGTTTAATAACAATTTTGTGACTTAATTTTATCATTTTCTTTTGTACTAAGTTTCAATTATTGCACAAATAGCCTTATTTGTATTTTTAGGATGCAATTATAATTACTTTACCATTATAGCCTATGCATGCATTATTATATTATTTTATCAAAAAATAGCCTTTTATATTTTAAATATTAAGTAATTATTATAAAAAAATTCATGGCATGAAAATCATTTTTAAAACCTATTAGTTATCTTTTTAAAATTTTTTTATCAATTAAATGGGTATTTAATAAATGGCCCTCTTAATTTCGTATTTAGACAATTAGATAGCCCAACTTTAAATCCCACACCAGCCCAAATCTACCCAGGCCCAAATCCCATCTGACCCTATCCTTGTCGTTGATCATTTTGATCAACGGTTCAGATCTTTCCTTACCATAATTAAACTAACCTACACCCCCAAACCCTAAAATGATCAACGGTCCAGATCTTTCCTTGCCATAATTAAACTAACCTACACCCCCAAACCCTAATCACTTTCCACCCTTCCACATCGTCGTATGTCCACTCCTCTCTCAAATTCTCAATACCTAAACCCTAATCTCCAAACGTTGTCATTTACCTACTACCTTCCTATGTTGGTTCTTCACCACCTCAGCCTCTAATGGCCTTCTGCTTGCTATGGTGTCTCCATTTCTTGGATCTTTGAAGAGATGCCTAAAGGACCTAGGCGATCTATTTACACCTTGGGTTTTTTGCTGGTTTTAGGCTCTTTAGCTTGATCTTGAGTAAGATCTTTCTCATTTTTCGTCTTGAATCCATGATTTCCTAAGTTTGTGCATGTCTCTGTTGCCTTTCCAAATACCCTAATTTTTTACTGATTGTTCACAATTATTTCCATAATTAAAACTTCTGTTTGTTTACCTCTTTACTTAGGTCTGATTTGATTTTCTTTGCTTAAGTGACTCTTATCCTTTAATCGTTGGGTAGTTGTCCTTAATTGAAGGAAGACTACGCTAATTTTGTGTGTGATTGATGTTTGATTTCCCTGATTGCTGAATTATGATTTCTTTTACATTATTCTGCTCCACTCCTAAACTGTATATTTACTCTCCTTTACTCTCAGTTCAAGAGACGAACAATTGGTTCAAAAAATACTCTCTCACTCTTAACAGCTCTCTCTCTCTATTCTTCTCTGGTACTTGTAATTCTCACTGACCTAGCCGGCTGTAAGCCAAGGCTAGCTATTTGCACCATATCTGCTTTGTACTTTGTATTCTCTCCTTGACCGGTATGTCCTTATTCAATTCAAAGTCCAAAACTCTATGTGTTTCATTATTGTTTCAGTCCATTAGTTGTGACTTCCAATCCTGTTTATTGTGTACTATCATGTTGATCAATGTGTAACCAGCATGCCTAGATCACACTACCTAACTACTGTCTCACATAACATATTGGAGTTTATTTTGGTATAATCTGTGACCGGTTTATTTACCCACAATGATCTTCTTACTGTTTTATTTAGCATGCCCAATCTTGTCTTGTGGTAATTGCATACATCTTGTTTGCTTATTAGCGTGTCCAAACTACATTGCTTGTTTACTGTCTCACCAGCATATCTAAACTATTTGTTCCATATTGTATCTCTAAACTATGAATGTTTATGTAGTGCTTGCTTGGTTTGTTCATTTAAGTCTTGCCTAACCTGCTTTACTAATGAGATCTTACTAAGTCATCTAGCCCTGCAAGGTAACTCTAGTTGTATGTTTGGTCATGTCCAAGGTCTATGTGTTCTAAACATGTCTTTGTTGTAATCTTTGTAGCTAACTTATCAATTCTATAAATTCTTGAGAAATTTGTGCATCTATTTGCTTATACACTAGGGTGTACTCTATGTGTCCCCAGCCCCTCTCCATGCGTGGAATCGATTTGCCCCAAAGTTTTCTGAAGCTGTTTGTTCGGTTACTTGGGTTCTGATGTCAAAAAATGTTTTTTTATGCTTTTCTCAAGCTGTTTTACCATAAAACTAGCCCTGGTTTTCAGAAAATTTTTCTACCTCTAAGGGTCTTCTCTATATTGTTTACCAAAACTCTTTCAAATCATGTCAAGCACTCTCACTCATTCTTAGGTTATTAAGTCCTTCCCCCCTGATATGTGTACTGCTTAGAGTCCGCTGAGATCTCTCAGAACTCTGGCATATCATGGCTGGCTTTTCCACATTGCACATAAATTAGTCTTTATTTGAGAAAGGTCTGGGTGTGAGCACTGCCCGGGATCCTTGAGGTCCTTAAGGAACTCTAGCACACCTGGACGTGAACTTGGCTATGAAATCCTTTGAGCATTTGAGACTACTAAAGGCTTGGTATATCAGGAATTACTTTGGTCCTACTTCAAGCTCCTTGTAGCTTAATTTATATTTATTTATGTAATTTATTCAATCCTTGGTCTGTAATAATTAATTATAAACAGATATTGGGGTGACTAGTGAAAATGGAGGATAGTTGTATGGTACTGTGGGTGAAACTGGGTAGAAAACATGCTTCTAGATCTTACGTTGTGTAAATGCATGTTAGAAATCATGTTCTAGGATTAATATATCTATTTCATTCACACCAGGCCAAACTTGTGCACTAGACTTCCTGATTTAGGGCATGCACGTTTATCGCTTCATCATACTGCATACCATGTACCATTATTCCAATTTTTGATTTTTGCATAAGTACTATCGCATAGAAAGCCTGCCATTAGGTCAATAATCCCATTTTAAATAAAAAATATTCATCCCATCGCCGTAGGCCTCTCTGAAGCTGGTAAATATGCAAAACTACCCAAACTCTCCACCCGGCGACTCAAGGCATCCGCCACCACATTGGCCTTGCCAGGGTGATACAGAATAGTAATGTCATAATCCTTCCGCAACTCTAATCACCTCCTCTAACGCATATTAAGACCCTTTTGCTTGAGTAAGTGCTGCAAGCTCTGATGGTCAGTATAGATCTCACAACGCACACCGTAAAAATAATGACGCTAGATCTTCAAGGCATGAACAATGGCAGCTAACTCAAGGTCGTGGACAGGGTAGATCTTCTCATGTATCTTCAACTATCTGGACGCGTAGGCAATCACCCTACCGTCCTGCATCAACACCGCTCCAAGGCCAACTCTTGAGGCATCAAAGTAGACAGTATAAGACCCCGAACCGGTAGGCAACATAAAAATTGGGGTTGTAGTCAAAGCTGTCTTGAGCTTCTGAAAGCTCGCCTCACACTCCTATGTCCACTGAAATGGGGCACCCTTCTGGGTAAATCTAGTCATAGGGGCCACAATCGATGAAAATCCCTCCATGAGCGACGGTAGTAGCCCACCAAACTAAGAAAACTGCAAATCTCTGTAGCTGAGGATGGCCTGGGGCAACTCTGTATAGCCTCTATCTTCCTCGAATCCACCTGAATGCCCTCACTCGAAATCACGTGGCCTAAGAATGCCATAGAACTCAGCCAAAACTCACATTTTGAGAACTTTGCGTATAAATTCTTCTCCCTTAAAGTCTGAAGCACAGTCCTCAGGTGCTTCTCATGATCTTCCCGACTCCGGGAATACACCAGAATATCATCAATAAAAACAATAACGAATGAGTCAATATATGGCCTGAATGCACTGTGCATCAAATGCATGAAAGCTGTTGGGGAATTGGTCATCCCAAATGACATAACGAGGAACTCATAATGACTATACCGAGTCCTGAAGGTAGTCTTCGAGATGTCTGGCTCCCAAATCTTCAACTGATGGTAACGTGAGCGCAAGTCATTCTTAGAAAACACATGTGCGCCCTGAAGCTGGTCAAACAGATCATCAATACAAGTGTTCTTCACTGTAACTTTGTTCAACTGGCGATAATCAATACACATACGCATAGAACCATCCTTCTTCTTGACAAACAAGACAGGAGCACCCCACTGTGAGCACGTGATTTTTGCCCCAAGCAATTAATTCCAAAATAAAAATACAAAAAAATAATTTTGATTGAAATTGGTTGATTATTGTGTAGAAAGGATCAGTGTGTGTTTTAATTGTTGGAAATAAAGTGAAAGAAATTGAAACAAAAATACAAAATGAAATTAGTTAGAAAATACCAAAAAAAAATGTAAGGTAATTACTAAGAAATTAGAAAATCAAAGA
>MU770246.1:65718-86269 GCA_026770625.1 Nicotiana glauca | reverse complement strand
TAACTATTAGAGCAAACTAATTAAAATCAGGAGTAATCAATTAACTGCTAGTTAACAGACACAACCAAATCAGAATTTAGGTAATCAATTAACGAGATTCAAAAAAACCACTCAAACAATGAAGAATCCAATTAGTAGAAAACTTTAGTTACTAATCAGGTATTTTAAACAATCAAAACCCTAGAACTAAGTATAACAGTATGAACATAAATCCAAACCTAAAACTATATCATTTTTATAACGAATTAACAACAAGAAGAGAATCATGGATATGCAAACCAAATCAGAAACAGAAAAAGAATCAAACGCTTAGCTTTTTTATTCTCCTTTTTCTTTATTTTCTCTTTCTCTCTTTCTTTTTTCTGTTTTTCTTTTCTTCGTTTTCTTGATTTTCCTTGGATATCATTTTCTTGGATCTTTTTACTTCAGGCAGACCTTCGAGTCTTGTTTTGAACTCTTTCAGTGATTCCTTTGGTTAAAGACCCTTAGAATAGGGGCTAGGGTATCTAAGGGATGCTATGGGATGGTTTTGGAGTTATGGTGTTCGCCGGAGTAAGGTTCCGGCGAAACTTGAATGAATATTCGAGGCAATCCGGTCTGTTTCGAAGGGAGCTGGTTATGGGGGGTGTAAAAGGATGATGAGATGGTCGTATGGTGTAAAGGGGGTGGTGATTGGTTAAAGTACCGTTGCCCGCCGGTAGGGTTCCGGCGGGATTTAGAGGCGGCTCTGGTTTGGGGTCAAGGACGATAATATGAGAATGAAAACAGAAGTTATATGTTTTGATATATTAAACATGTATTGACAGCTTTGCACTGTTGGATCAGATGTCATCAACGATCAATATTAAACGACGTCTAAACGGCGTCGTTTCAAGTCTCCATGGCTGGACCGGGTAATCCCTTTTTGGGCCTGAGTCGTCTGATCTGTTTTTGGGCTTAAGCTTGATAATTATTTGGGCCACTATTTCGAGCTAACTGATCCAAATTTGGTCATGTATTTTGTATTGTATTTTTTCTTTGTGTTTTATCTTTTTTGTATTTCATTTCTTTTATTTTGTATTTTGTATTTTGTATTTTGTATTTTATTTTCTTTTGTATTTTCTGTATTTTAATCTATTTTGATTTTATTAAAATTATCAAACTAATTAACTTCTATTTTATGATAATTTCTCAATTAAAAATACAAAAATGCTATATTTTGGTTTTTTTTCTTAGAATTGTTCTAAAAATGATTTAATACCTACTAAATGCGAAATTAATTTCTAAATGTATATTTTGTATTTTTTATTTATCACGCGCAAATAACATGCAAACAATCAACACAAAATTCACACAAATTGTAAAGAAAAAGGAAAATTATTTTATTTGAATTTTATGGGAATAACTCATATATAGGGTAAAAATCACGTGCTCACATTTATATTAAATAATCAAAAACCTTTCATCCTCTAGTACTCTATACAAGTGAATTAGAATAAAAAAAAGTCAAATAAAAGGAGTCATCTAACTGTGATAAATGACAGAATTTACTGTCTGAAACAAGATAACAACACCAGTTACACCACTGCTTCATCAACTTTGCCTGGGTTTTAAGGCACCCGAGAATTGTAAGCTGCCACAACCCGAATTTTTCACTCTCGGGAGTCGTGATGGCGCTTACTAATGTGAGCTAGGCAAGCCGACTATTGAACAAATTACCTTTTTACCCATTTTTATACTATTTAACAATAAAAAGCAATAACGTGAAACAGCAGAAAATTTAAAATAAGCGGAAGAAAAGTAATAGAATATCAGAACATGTATCCAAAACAACTATTTGAGCCTCAGCTACCCAGAAATGGTGTCAAAGTTTCACAGACGATCTAAGATTTACTACATACAAAGTTTGAAAAATAAACGATACACTGTTTCTGAATTAAGGAAATGAAACAGGAATAAAGGGATAGAGGGAGACGCCAGGGCATGGGGACGCCTGCAGGTCTACATTGGATCTCCACGTAGACTAAAGGTAGCCACCCAATCTACGGTCCAAAAGTTGCTCTGGGATCTACATATAGTGCAGAGTGCAATATCAGCACAACCGACCCCATGTGCTGGTAAGTGCCTAGCCTAACCTCGCGAAATAGTGACGAGGCTAGGAACATACTACCAAATAATCCTGTGCAATTCAACTATATACAACGGAAAGAAGAACAGTAAAATACAGTAAAGTATAGGAGGGGTAACATGATGCGTGGGAAATATCAATTTAGAATAGAAATACAACGTAAAATGAAAGAAATAATATATCTCAAATATCAACACAGAATACGAAATCAATAAGTGCACGGCATCACCCTTCGTGCTTTTACTTTCGTCCTCACCAAGCAATCAAGTAATGAAAATATGCACGGCATCACCCTTCATGCTTTTACTCCCGTCCTCACCATTTAATCAATATAATAGGCACAGAATGGTACATCGTGCGGCACGATGTCACCCTTCGTGCTTTACACTCTTTCCTCACAAATCATACACGGCATCACCCTTCGTGCTTTAACACTCTCTTACCAAAACAACACGCGGCATCACCCTTCGTGCTATAACTCTCTTCGCCACCCAAACAACAATCACAAACAATAGGGCAAGGAAATGAATGAAATTACAATAAAAATCCCGGCAAGGGAACAATATCTCAACAACAAGTCCCGGCAAGGGACAACATCAAACAACAATAATATCCTGGCAAGGGAGGCAATTTAGTGATTCCTTTATCTTTTTCACCTTTACTTCACAATTCACTTTACAACTTGAGCCAATGCTCTAAAAGGTTTCAATTTACCTCTTACGCTTTCACATTTCATTATACTACCTGATCCCATGCTCCTCAAAATTCAAATGCCACAATTACTTCTACAAACTTGGCTCAACAATAGGAATCA
This sequence comes from Nicotiana glauca, assembly GCA_026770625.1. Taxonomy (NCBI): domain Eukaryota; kingdom Viridiplantae; phylum Streptophyta; class Magnoliopsida; order Solanales; family Solanaceae; genus Nicotiana; species Nicotiana glauca. The sequence continues at coordinate 83,348 of MU770246.1, read as the reverse complement.
TCACTAAAGCATGAACAATACAACGAAGGCATAATAATCACAATATAAGACTCACGGGAATACTTGACACCAACATATAGATACTCGTCACCATGCCTATACGTCGTACTCAACAATTACAACATAGCAAATAGGACTCGACTCCTAATTTCTCAAGCTAAGGTTAGACCAAATACTAACCTAGATGCCACGAACACAATTCACGTCTCAACTATTGCTTTATCCCTTGATTCCACCACCAGTTCGCTCGTATCTAGTCACAAGCTACTTAACTGCATAAATAAACACTAAATGAATCAATTCCAATGCATGAAAATAAGTTTTCCAAAGTTTTACCCAAAAAGTCAAAAATTACCCCAGGCCCACGTGGTCAAAACCCGAGGTTTGAACCAAAATCCGATTACCCATTCCGCCACAAACCCAAATATATAATTTATTTAGAAATTGGACCTCAAATCGAGGTCCAAATCCCTAATTATTGAAAAACCTAGGTTCTATCTAAAACATCCAATTTTCCCCATGAAAATCATTGATTTTGAGTTGAAATCATATTAAAAGATGTTAAGGATTGAAGAAAACAAATTAAAATTGACTTGCAATCGATTTAGAAGAAGAGTTGTCTTTGAAAAATCGCCCAAGAGTGTTTTGATTTTGAAAGAGTGTGAAAAATGAAAGATTTTCGGCTAAGTTATTAAATTGCAGGCTGCATATGTGGGAATTGCGAACAGGATTCGCAATTGTGAATCCAGGCTTCTGTTATGTTGGGAATTGCAAACAAATTCTCGCATTTGCGAGCTGGGAATTGCGAACACTGTGTCGCATTTGCGACAACTGGCTAGGAGGGGGAAGCATCGCATTTGCGATAGAATCCTCGCAATTGCGAGATAGACTGGCATGAGCTACTTTGGCAATTGCGACATAGCCCTCGCATTTGCGATATCGTATTTGCGAGACAGGCTTCGCAAATGGGAAGCCCGTTGGCCTACACAGAAACAGCTGAAGCCTACAATTCCTTAAGTCCAAAATCCACCCCATGGCCTATCTAAAACTTACCCGTGCCCTTGGGCTCCAATCCAAACATGCACACCAACCTAAAAATATCATACGGACTCGCTCGTGCATTCAAATCACTAAAACAACATCAACAACTATGAATTTAGCATCAAAATCATGCAATTTCTCAAGAACTTCAAATTTTCAAATTTTCTCAAATACGATCCGATTTACGTCGTTTCAAATCCGTTTCTTACCAAATTTCATAGACTTATCTTAAATCACATATAAGACCTGTATCGGGCGTATGAACCAAAATACGAGCCTGATACCATCAAGTTTCAATCACATTTCATTTTCAAAACTCATAAATAATTTCAGAAAATAATTTTCTTTAAATATTCATTTCTCGGGCCTGGGACCTCGGGATTCAACTCCGAGCATACGCCCAAGTCCCATATTTTCCTACGGATCCTCCGAGACCGTCAAATCACCGGTCCGGGTCTATTTACCCAAAATATTGACTGGAGTCAAATTAATTCATTTTAAAGTCAAAATTCACCAATTTTCACAGATTTTCACATATAGGCTTTTCGGGTATGCGTCTGGACTGCGCGCACAAATCGAGGTGAGATAGAAAGAGGTTTTTAAGGCTTCAAAATACAGAATTAAAGGTCATCACATTCTCTACCTCTAAAATAACCGTCCGTCATCGAACGGACAGAAGAAGGAAGTACCTGAGTCGGGGAAAAGATGGGGATAACGGCTACGCATGTCACACTCGGACTTCCAGGTCGATGCCTCAGCAGGTTGACCTCTCCATTGAACACGAACAGAAGGAAAACACTTCGATCTCAACTGACGAACCTGCCGGTCTAGAATAGCTACCAGCTCCTCCTCATAGGACAAGTCCTTGTCCAACTGGACAGTGCTGAAATCTAACACATGGATGGATCGCCGTGATACTTCTGAAGCACGGACACATGAAACACTGGATGCACGGTTAATAAGATCGGCGGCAACGCAAATCTATAAGCCACTTCTTCCACTCGATCGAGAATCTCAAATGGGCCAATAAACCTAGGGCTAAGCTTGCCCTTCTTCCCAAATCTAATCACGCCCTTCATAGGCGACACTCGAAGCAACACCCGTTCACCGACCATGAATGCATAATCACGAACCATGCGATCGGCATAACTCTTTTTCCTGGACTGAGCTGTATGAAACCTATCCTGAAAAATCCTGACCTTGTCCAAGGCATCCTGCACTAGATTCGTACCCAACTACCGAGCCTCTCCTGGATCAAACCATCCAACCGGTGACCGACACCGCCTACCATACAAAGTTTTATAAGGAGCCATCTAGATACTCGACTGGTAGCTATTGTTGTAGGCAAACTCTACTAAACGCAAAAATTGATCCCACGAGCCTCCAAAGTCAATGAAACAAGCTCGGAGCATATCCTCCAAAATCTGAATGGTCCGCTCGAACTACCTGTCCATTTGGAGATGAAACATTGTGCTCAACTCAACCCGTGTGCCCAACTCTCGCTGAACTGCTCTCCAGAAATGTGAGGTAAACTGTGTACCTCGGTCCGAAATGATAGACACGAGAACACCATGAAGGCAAACAATCTCCCGAATATTGATCTGAGCTAACCTCTCAGAAGAATAAGAGACTGCAACAGGAATGAAATGTGTTGACTTGGTTAGCCTATCAACAATAACCCACACTGCATCGAACTTCCTCTGAGTCTGTGGGAGTCCAACAACGAAGTCCATAGTGATATGCTCTCATTTCCACTCAGGAATCTCAATTTTCTGAAATGAACCACCGGGCCTCTGATGCTCGTACTTAACCTGCTGGCAAATCAAACACTGAGCCACATATGAAATGATATCCATATTCATTCTTCTCCACCAATAATGTTGCCGCAAATCCTGATAGATCTTAGTGGCGCCCGGATGAATAGAGTACCGGAAACTATGGGCCTCCTCTAAAATCAACTCTCGAAGCCCATCCACATTAGGCACACAAACTCGACCCTGCAACCTCAAAACTCCATCATCCCCTAAGGTGACCTGCTTGGTACCTCCGTGTTGCACCGTGTCTCTAAGGACACACAAATGAGGATCACCATACTGCCGATCTCAAATACGCTCCAATAATGAAGAACGAGCGAATGTATAAGATAACACACGGCTCGGCTCAGAAACATCCAACCTCATGAACTGGTTGGCCAAAGCCTGAACATCTTAAGAAAGCGGTCTCTCACCGACCGAAATATAAGTAGGACTGCTCACACTGGCTGACTTCCTACTCAAAGCATCGGCCACCACATTGGCCTTTCCCGGATGATATAAGATGGTGATATCATAGTCTTACAATAGCTCCAACCACCTTCTCTACCTCAAATTCAACTCCTTTTGCTCGAACAAATAATGCAGACTCTTGTGATCCGTGAACACCTCATATGCCACGCCATACAGATATTGCCTCCAAATATTCAATGCGTGAATAATGGCTGCTAACTCCAAATCATAAACCAGATAGTTCTTCTCATGAATATTCAACTACCGCGAAGCATAGGCAATGACATTTCCATCATGCATCAACACCGCACCAAGTCCAATACAAGATGCATCACAATAAACTGTATATGGACCTTAACATGTGGGCAAAACCAACACTGGTGTCATAGTCAGCGCTGTCTTGAGCTTCTGAAAGCTCGCCTTACACTCGTCCGACCATTTGAACTGGACACCCTTCTGGGTCAAGCTGGTCATCGGGGCTGCAATAAATGAAAACCCCACCACAAACCGATGACAGTAGCCTGCCAATCCAAAGAAACTCCGGATCTCTGTAGCTGATGCTGGTCTAGGCCAGTTCTTGACTGCCTCAATCTTCTTCGGATCAACCTGAATACCCTCTGCTGACACAACATGACCCAAGAATGCAACTGAACTCAACCAGAACTCTCATTTTGAAATCTTAGCATACAACTGACTATCCCTCAAAGTCTGAAGATCCACTTTAAAATGTTGCTCGTGCTCATCTCGGTTGCAAGAGTAGATCAAAATGTCATCAATGAAAACTATTACGAATGAATCCAAGTAAGGCATGAACACTCGGTTCATCAAATCCATCAAAGCTGATAGGACATTTTCAACCCGAATGACATTACCAAGAACTCATAATGCCCATAGTGAGAGCGAAAAGCTGTCTTAGGGACATCAGATACCCTAATCCTCAACAGATGGTAGCCAGATCTCAAGTCAATCTTCAAAAATACCTTAGCACCCTGAAGCTGATAAAAAAATCATCAATCCTCGACAACGGATACTTATTATCTATTGTAACCTTGTTCAATTGCTTGTAGTCTATATACATTCGCATCAATCCATCCTTCTTCTTAACAAAAAATACCGGCGCACCCCAAGGCGAAACACTAGGTCTAATGAAACCCCAGGTGGGGCCATACGATACGTCGGGATAGAAATTAATTGAGTGCCCAAAGCCAAATCAATGCAAAAGTCAATATCCCTGTTGGGTGGCATACCCGACAAGTCTGAAAGGAATACCTCAGGAAACTCATGAACAACAGGCACAGGCTTAATAGAAGGAACTTCAGCACTAGAATCACGAACATAGGCAAAATAGGCCAAACACCCCTTCTCGACCATACGCGAGCCTTCACATAAGAGATAACACTACGGTTAGAATGACCTGGAGTCCCTCTCCACTCTAAATGAGGTAAACCCGGCAAGGATAAGGTCACAGTCTTGGCATGACGGTCCAAGATAGCGTGGTAAGGTGATAACCAGTCCATTCCCAATATAATATCGAAATCAACCATGTCCAGAAGAAGCAAATATACACACGTCTCAAGACCTCCAATCACAACTATACATGAACAATGGACTTGATCTACTATAATAGAATCACCCACCGGGGAGGACACATAAACAAGAGCACTCAAAGAATCACTAGGCATGACCAGATACAATGCAAAATATGATGACACATAGGAGTATGTAGACCCTGGATCAAATAAAACTGAAGCATCTCTACTACAAACCAGAACATTACCTGTAATAACTACATCGGAAGCCTCAGCCTCAGGCCTAGCTAGAAGAGCATAACATCGGGCCTGGGCCCCACTGCCCTAAACTACATCTATGGGAAGGCCTGCTACTGGCTAGCCTCCACTTCTAATGGCCTGAGCTCCACCTCTAATACCTCTACCTCCACCTCTAGCACCTCTAGCCCTACCTCTATCTGGTTGGGCAGGCTGTGGAACACTCAGTGCCTGAACTATGGCATGGGAACCCTGATGCTGAGAGCTACTCGGTGCTCGAGGGTAAAACCTAGCAATGTGTCCTATATAACCACAAGTGTAACAAGCCCTCGGCTGCTGAGACTACTGGCCCTTGCGACCGGAATGACCACCCCAAAAACTCTAAAGCGACGGTGCACTGATAGGAGCTGGTGGTACATTGTAGGACTGCTGATTAGAATACTACATATCAAAACCATGGCCACCTGAAGCACAGTGAGAAACCCGAAGTGCTAACTGATTAGGCCTAGGAGGATGGCCTCTACCATACGAGTCCCTGCCTCCAGACGAGGGACCACTAAATCTTCCTGAATGACGAGGCCTCTTATCCAAACCATGACCACTTCCCTGCGATTGAACCATCTCCACTCTCCTGGCCACATTGGCTGCCTCCTCGAAAGAAATCTCACTCCCAGTCTCCCTAGCCATCTGAAGTCGAATCGGCTGAATAAGTACCTCAATGAACCTCCTCACCCACTCTCTCTCGATGGGAAGTATGATAAGAGCATAACGAGCCAAACCGATGAATCTGGTCTCATACTGAGTAACGGTCATAGAACTCTTCTAGAGACGCTCAAACTGCCTCCTATAGGCCTCTCTCTGAGTGATATGGAGAAACTTCTCCATAGATAGCTGAGTAAACTGCTCCTAAGTCAAAGTTGGTGATCCGGCTGGTCTAGCCACGAGATAATCTCTCCATCAAGACTTGGCGGATCCAGACAAGCAAAAAGTAGCAAAATTGACCCTATTGGTCTCCACTATCCCCATGTTCGTGAGAACCTCATAACAGTTGTCTAGATAATCATGGGGATCCTCAAAAGATGCACCGCAGAAAGTAGTAGTGAAGAGCTTGGTGAACCTGTCCAATCTCCACAATGCATCAACAGACATAGTTGCTCCATTACCGGTCTGGGCTACCATACCTGGCTGAACTGCTCCAACTGGCTGAACCGCTGGAGTTTGAAACTAGGGAGATACCTGCTCAGGAGTGCGAGTAGTAGGAGTCTGGCATCCTCCTCTAGGCTGGGAGATGGCTGGTGCTACAGGAAGCAAGCCTACCCGGGTGACACTCTCCATAAGGCCCACTAGACGGACCAGAGCATCCTAGAGTACTTCTAACGACCCGGATTTTCCAGCCTCGGGAGTCGTGATGACACCTACTAATGTGAGCTAGACAAGCCGACTACTGAATAAGTTACCTTTTAACCCATTTTAAACTCTTTAACAATTAACGCAATAACGTAAAATAGCGGAAAATTTAAAATAAGCAAAAGAAAAGCAATAAAATATCAAAACATGTATCCAAAACAACTGTTTGATCCTCAACTACCCAGAATTGGTGTCACAGTTTCACAGACGATCTAAGATTTACTAAATACAAAGTCTGAAAAATAAATGATACACTGTTTCTGAATTAAGGAAATGAAACAGGAAAAAAGGGATAGAGGGACATGCCAGGGCTTGCGAACGCCTGCAGGTCTACCTTGGATCTCCACGTGGACTGAAGGTATCCACCCAATCTACGGTCCAAAAGCTACTCCGGATCTGCATATAGTGCAGAGAGTAGTATCAGCACAACCGACCCTATGTGCTGGTAAATGCCTAGCCTAACCTTGGTGAAGTAGTAACGAGACTAGGACCAGACTACCAAATAATCCTGTGCAATTCCCCTTTATACAGCAGAATGAAGAACAGTAAAATACAGTCAAGTATAGGAGGGGTAACATGCTGCGGGGGAACATCAATTTAGAATAGAAAGACAATGGAAAATGAAAGAAACAACATATCTCAAATATAAACACAGAATTCTAAATCAATAAGTGCATGACATCACCCTTCGTGCTTTTACTCTCGCCCTCACCAAGCAATCAAGTAATGAAAATGTGCACGGCATCACCCTTCATGCTTTTACTCCCATCCTCACCATGTAATCAATATAATAGGCACCGAATGGTACATCATGAGGCACGATGTCACCCTTCTTGCTTTACACTCTTTCCTCACAAATCATACACGGCATCACCCTTCGTGCTTTAACACTCTCTTACAAAAATAACACACGGCATCACCCTTCGTGCTTTAACTCTCTTCCTCACCCAAAAACCAATCACAAACAATAGGGCAAGGAAATGAATGAAATTACAATAAAAATCCCAGCAAGGGAATAATATCTTAACAACAAGTCCGGTAAGGGACAACAACAAACAACAACAATATCCCGGCAAGGGAGGTAATATAGTGATTCTTTTCTCTTTTTCACCTTTACTTCACAATTCACTTTACAACTTGAGCCAATGCTCTAAAAAGTTTCAATTTACCTCTTACAATTTCACATTTCATTATACTACTTGAGCCCAAGCTCCTCAATATTCAAATGCCATAATTACTTCCACAAACCTTGCTCAACAATAGAAATCATCACAAAAGTATGAACAATACAACGAAGGCATAATAATCACAATATAAGACTCACGGTCATACTTGACACCAACGTATAGATACTCGACACCATGCCTATACGTCGTACTCAACAATTACCACATAAAAAATAGGACTCGACTCCTAATACCTCAAGCTAAGGTTAGACCAAACAATTACCTCGATGCCACGAACACAATTCACGTCTCAACTATCGATTTACCCCTTGATTCCACAACCAGTTTGCTCGTATCTAGTCATAAGTTACTTAATTGTATTAATAAACACTAAATGAATCAGTTCCAATGCATGAAAATAAGTTTTCCAAAGTTTTACCCAAAAAGTCAAAAATCACCCCCGGGTCCACGTTGTCAAAACCCGAGGTTCGAACCAAAACCCGATTACCCATTCTGCCACGAACCCAAATATATAATTTGTTTAGAAATTGGACCTCAAATAGAAGTCCAAATCCCCAATTTTTGAAAAACCTAGGTTCTATCCAAAACATCCAATTTCCCCCATGAAAATCGTTGATTTTGAGTTGAAATCATGTCAAAAGATGTTAAGGATTGAAGAAAACTAGTTAAAATTGACATACAATCGATTTGGAAGAAGAGTTGTCTTTGAAAAATCGCCCAAGAGTGTTTTGGTTTTGAAAGATTGTGAAAAATGGAAGATTTTCGGCTAAGTTATTAAATTGCAGGTTGCAGATGTGGGAATTGCGAACAAGGTTTGCAATTACGAATCCAGGCTTCTTTTATGTTGGGAATTGCGAACAAATTCTCGCATTTAGCGAGCTGGGAATTGCGAACACTGTGTCGCATTTGCGACAACTAGCTAGGAGAGGGAAGCATCACATTTGCGATATAATCCTCGCAATTGCGAGACACACTGGCCTGGGCTACTTTAGCAATTGCGACATAGACCTCGTATTTGCGATATCGCATTTGCGAGCCAGGCTTCGTAAATGCAAAGCCTGCCGGCCTGCACAGAAACAGCTGAAGCCTGCAATTACTTAAGTCTAAAATCCACCCCATGGCCTATCCAAAACTAACTTGAGCCCTCGCGGCTCCAATCCAAACATGCACACGAACCTAAAAACATCATACGGACTCGCTCGTGCATTCAGATCACAAAAATAACATCAACAACTATGAATTTAGCATCAAAATCATGTAATTTCTCAAGAACTTCAAATTTTCTAGTTTTCTCAAATACGATACGATTTACGTCGTTTCAAGTCCGTTTCTTACCAAATTTCACAGACTTATCTTAAATCACATATAAGACCTGTACCGGGCGCCGGAACCAAAATACGGGTCCGATACCATAAAGTTCCAATCACATTTCATTTCCAAATTTCATAAATAATTTCAGAAAATAATTTTCTTTAAAAATATATTTCTCTGGTCTGGGACCTCGGAATTCGATTCCGGGCAGATACCCAAGTCCCATATTTTTCATACGGACCCTCCAAGATCATCAAATCAGGGGTCTAGGTGCGTTTACTAAAAATGTTGATCGAAGTCAAATTAATTCATTTTAAAGTCAAAATTCACCAATTTTCAAAGATTTTCACGTATAGGCTTTCCGGCTACGCGCCCGGACTGAGCATGCAAATCGAGGTGAGATAGAAAGAGGTTTGTAAGGCCTCGAAATGGACAGAAGAAGGAAGTAGCTGATTCGGGAAAAAGATAGGGATAACGGCTTCGCATGTCGGACTCAGACTTCTAGGTCAATGCCTCAGCAGGCTTACCTCTCCACAAAATACGTACAGAAGGAAAACTCTGCGATCTCAACTGACGAACCTGCCGATCAAGAATAGCTATCGGCTCCTCCTCATAGGACAAGTACTTGTCCAACTGGACGGTGCTGAAATCTAACTCGTGGGATACATCGCCATGATACTTCCAAAGCATGGACACATGAAACACTGGATGTGCGACTGATAAGCTCGGTGGCAACTTAAGTCTATAAGACACCTCTCCCACTCGATCGAGAATCTCAAAAGGTCCAATGAACCTAGAGATAAGCTTGCCCTTCTTCCCAAATCTCATCATGCCCTTCATATGCAACACTCGAAGCAACACCCACTCACCGACCATGAATGTCAAATCACAAACCTTGCGATCAGCATAACTCTTTTGCCTGGACTGAGCTGTATGAAGCCTATCCTGAATAATCCTGACCTTGTACAAAGAATCATGCACTAGGTCTGTACCCAACAACCGAGCCTCTCTCGGCTCAAACCATACAACCGGTGACCGACACAGCCTCACAAGGTGCCATCTGGATACTTGACTGGTAGCTTTTATTATAGGCAAACTCTACTAAAGGCAAAAACTGATCCCACGAGCCTCACAGTTAATGACACAAGCTCGGAGCATATCTTCCAAAATCTGAATGGTTCGCTCAGACTACCTGTCCGTCTGGGGATGAAACGATGTGCTCAACTCAACCCATGTGCCCAACTCTCACTGAACTGCTCTCCAAAAATGTGAGGTAAACTACGTACCTCGGTCCGAAATAATAGACACGGGCACACCATGAAGGTGAACAATCTCCCGAATACAGATCTAAGCTAACCTCTCAGAAGAATAAAAGACTGCAACAGGAATAAAATATGCTGACTTGGTTAGCCTATCAACAATATCCCACACTCCATCGAACTTCCTCTGAGCCTGTGGGAGTCCTACAACGAAGTCCATAGTGATACGCTCCCACTTCCACTCAGGAATCTCAATCTTCTGAAATGAACCACCTTGCCTCTGATGCTCGTACTTAACCTGCTATCAATTCAAACACCGAGCCACATATGCAACGATATACTTCTTCATTCTTCTCCACCAATAATGCTGCCGCAAATCCTGATACATCTTAATGGCGCCCGGATGAATAGATTATCGGGAACTATGGACCTCCTCTAAAATCAACTCTCGAAGCCCATACACATTAGGCATACAAACTCGACCCTACAACCTCAAAACTCTATCATATCCTAAGGTGACCTGCTTGGAACCTCCGTGTTGCACCATGTCTCTAAGGACACACAAATGAGTATCATCATACTGCCGATCTCTGATACGCTCCAATAATAAAGAACGAGCGACTGTGCAAGCTAACAAACGGCTAGGCTCAGAAATATCCAACCTCACGAACTGGTTGGCCAAAGCCTGAACATCCAAAGCAAGCGGCTCTCACCGACCGAAATATAAGCAGGACTGCCCATACTGGTTGACTTCCAACTCAAAGCATCGGCCACCACATTGGCCTTTCCCGGATGATATAAGATGGTGATATCATAGTCTTTGAACAACTCCAACCACCTTCTCTACCTCAAATTCAACTCCTTTTGCTGGACAAATACTGCAGACTCTTGTGATCTGTGAACACCTCATATGCCACGCCATATAAATAATGCCTCCAGATCTTCAACGTATGAACAATGGCTGCTAACTCCAAATGATGAACTAGATAATTCTTCTCATGAATCTTCAACTTTCTCAAAGCATAGGCAATGACCTTGCTATCCTGTATCAACACCGCACCAAGTCCAATACGAGATGCATCATAATAAACTGTATATGGCCCTGAACTTGTGGGAAAAACCAACACCGGTGTCGTAGTCAGGGCTGTCTTGAGCTTCTGAAAGCTTGCCTCAACTCATCCGACCATCTGAACTGGGCACCCTTATGGGTCAACCTGGTCATCGGGGCTACAATAGATGAAAACCCCTCCACGAACCGATGATAGTAGCCTGCCAATCCCAAGAAACTCTGGATCTCTGCAGTTGATGGTAGTCTATGCCAGTTCTTGGCTGCCTTAATCTTCTTCGGATCAACCTGGATACCCTCTGCTGACACAGCATGACCCATGAATGCAACTGAACTAAACCAGAACTCTAATTTCGAAAACTTAGCATACAACTGACTATCCCTCAACGTCTGAAGAACCACTCTAAGATGATGCTCGTGTTCATCCCAGCTGCGGGAGTAGATCAAAATATCATCAATGAAAACTATCACGAACGAATCCAAGTAAGGCCTGAACACTCGGTTCATCAAATCCGTAAAAGTTGTTGGGGCATTTGTCAACCTGAATAACATCACCAAGAACTCATAATGCCCGTACCGAGTGGGAAAAGTTGTCTTAGGGACATCGGATACCATAATCTAGGGGTGTGCATTCGATTTATCAATTCGATTTTGACCCTTATTGATAATTACTTTTTGATTATCGATTTGTACATATGCTTATCGTTATCGTTTCAATAAGCTTTTGATTTTTCCGATTTTGATTTATCGATTTTTGGGGCTTATCGATTCGGTTATCGATTATACGAATAAAAAAATTTACGGGATTTCACGAAAAGTATATCGCTATAAACATGCCTAACTAATATGGACCAAAAGAAGCTAAAATAAGACGAATACCGTTTATAACATAAAAATTATGTCAACAAGCACATGCAACGAAACAAAAGTAAGGGATCAAATGTATGCCATCAACACTCCAACGGTATAAAAAAAATACATCATCACGGCTAATTCTATTTTCCATTAATTTGAACTTCATTCCCTTGAGCTTTAAATATGATCATTTCTTAAATAATAGGGTTAGGGACTTAGGGTAAAGGAAAGGGTATTATAGAATAAGGATAAAAAAAAATTAAAAAAATTAATTTTTTTTGGTATAAACCGATAACCGAAGAGGACAAAATCGAAATCGAAATTGATAATTCGATAAGGAAAATTTTGAAAACGAAATTGAAATCAATAAATCGATAAATCGATAACAAATAATCGATTCGATTTATCGATAAACCGATTCGAATGCACACCCCTACCCTAATCTTCAACTGATGGTAGCCATATCTAAAGTCAGTCTTCGAAAAAACCTTGGCACCATGAAGGTGATCAAATAAATCATCAATCCTCGGCAGCGGGTAACCTTGTTCAATTGCCGGTAATCTATACACATTCACATCGATCCATCCTTCTTCTTAACAAACAACACCGGCGCACCTCAAGGCGAAACACTAGGTCTAATGAAACCCTTTTCAAGCAAGTCTTACAATTGCTTCTTTAACTCTTTCAACTCAGCGGGGCCATACGATACGACGGGATAGAAATGGGTTGAGTGCCCGAAGCCAAATCAATGCAAAAGTCAATATACCTGTCGGGTGGCATACCCAGCAGGTCTGAAGGGAATACCTCAGAAACTCACGAACAACGGGCACAGGCTCAATAGAAAGAATCTTAGCACTAGAATCACGAACATAGGCCAAATAGGCCAAACACCCTTTCTCGACCATACGACAAGCCTTCACCTAAGAGATAACACTACGGGTAAAATAACCAGGAGTCCCTCTCCACTCTAAATGAGGTAAAACCTGCAAGGCCAAGATCACAGTCTTGGCATGATAGTCCAAGATAGCTTGGTAAGGTGATAACCAGTCCATTCCCAATATAACATCAAAATCAACCATGTCTAGAAGAAGAAAATATACACGTATCTCAAGATCTTCAATCACAACTATACATGAACGATGGACTCGATCTACCACAATAAAATCACCCACCGGGGTAGACACATAAACATGAGCACTCAAAGAATCACAAGGAATGACTAGATACGGTGCAAAATAAGATGACACGTAGGAGTATTTAGACCCTGGATCAAATAAAACCGAAGCATCTCTGCTACAAACCAGAACAGTACCTGTAATAACTGCATCGGAAGCCTCAACCTCGGGCCTGGCTGGAAGAGCATAACATCGGGGATGGGCCCCACCGCTCTGAACTACATCTCTAGGATAGCCTGCTGCTGGCTGGCCTCCACCTCTAGCGGCCTGAGCTCCACCTCTAAGACCTTTACCTCCACCTCTAGCACTTATACCCCCACCTCTAGCTGGCTAGGCGGGCTGTGGAACACTCGGTGTCTGAACCATCCCACGGGAACCCTGATGCTGAGAGCTACTCGGTTCTTGAGGGCAAAACCTAGCAATGTGACCCATATTACCACAAGTGTAACAAGCCCCCGGATGCTGAGACTTCTGGCCCTGACGACCTGAATGACCACCCCAAAAACTCTGAAACGACGGTGCACTGATAGGAGTTGGTGGTGCACTGTAGGACTGCTGATCAGAATACTGCATATGAGAACCACGGCCACCTGAAGCAGCGTGAGAAACTTGGATCGCTGACAGATAAGGCTTAGGATGATGTCCTCTACCACACGAATCCCTGCCTCCAGACGAGGCACCACTAAATCTGCCTGAATGATGAAGGCTCTTATCCGAACCATGACCACCTCCCTGCGACAGAACCATCTCCACTCTCCAGGCCACATTGGCCGCCTCCTGGAATTAAATCTCACTCCCAGTCTCCCTAGTCATCTGAAGTCAAATCGGCTAAATAATCCCCTCAATGAACCTTCTCACCCTCTCTCTGTAGGAAGTATGATACGAGCATGACGATCCAAGTCGATGAATTTGGTCTTATACTGAGTAATGGTCATAGAACCCTACTGGACACGCTCAAACTGCCTCCGATAGGCCTCTCTTTGAGTGATAGGGAGAAACTTCTCCAGAAAAAATTGAGTAAACTGCTACCAAGTCAAAGCTGGTGATCCGGCTGGTCTAACCAAGCAATAATCTCTCCACCAAGCCTTGGCGGATCCAGACTAGCAAAAAGTAGCAAAATCAACCCTATTGGTCTCCACTATTCCCATGTTCCTGAGAACCTCATGACAGCTGTCTAGATAATCTTGGGGATCCTTAGAAGATACACCGCTGAAAGTAATAGCGAAGAGCTTGGTGAACCTTTCTAATCTCCACAAAGTATCGACAGACATAGCTTCTCCATCATCGATCTGGGCTACCACACTCGACTGAACTGCTCCAACTGGCTGAACCGCTGGAGTCTAAAACTAGGGAGCTACCTGCTCCGGAGTACGAGTAGCAGGAGTCTGGGCTCCTCCTGCGGTCTGGGAGACGGCTAGTGCTACAGGAAACAAGCCTACCCGGGTGACACTCTCCATAAGACCCACTAGACGGAACAGAGCATCCTGAAGTACTGGGGTATAAATAAAACCCTATGGGACCTGAGTTGGGCCCACCAGAACTGCTGGGGCCGGAACCTCATCATCAAAGTCAACCTGAGGATCCCCTGCTTGTGCTGCTGCTTTGGGCTGAGCTCTGCCCCTACCTCGGCCTCTAGCACGGGCTCAGCCTCGCCCTCTGCCCCTCGTGGGAATTACTGCTGGGGTTCGGGCTGCTGGTCAGCGGATGAATAAGCACGCATTCTCGGCATCTGCGAAAGAACATAATAGAAATTCAATCAGCATTGAGAAACCAAATCGCACGACAGGAAAGAATAGATGTGAAATTTTCCTAACTCTGTAGCCTCTGGGGGATAAATACAGACGTCTCTGTACCAATCCCTCAGACTTTACTAAGCTTGTCTATGAACTGTGAGACCTATGTAACCTATAGCTTTACCCAAATAGTCAAAAATCGTCCCCGAGCCTACATGGTCAAAACCCGAGGTTCGAACCAAAAACCGATTACCCATTCCCCACGAACCCAAATATATAATTTATTTTGAAATCGTACCTCAAATCAAGGTCCAAATTCCCAATTTTTGGAAAACCTAGGTTCTACCCAAAACACCCAATTTCCCCGATGAAAATCATTGATTTTGAGTTGAAATCATGTTGAAAGATGTTAAGGATTGAAGAAAACTAGTTAAAATTGACTTACAATCGATTTGGAAGAAGAGTTGTCTTTAAAAATCGCCCAAGAATGTTTTGGTTTTGAAAGAGTGTGAAAAACGGATGAATTTCGGCTAAGTTATAAAATTGTAGATTGCAGATGTGGGAATTGCGAACCCCGTTCGCAATTGCGAACCCAGGCGTCTGCATGTTGGGAATTGCAAACAAATTCTCGCATTTGCGAGCTGGGAATTGCGAACACTGTGTCGCATTTGCGACAACTAGCTAGGAGGGGGAAGCGTCGCATTTGGGATAGATTCCTCGCAATTGCGAGATAGACTGCCCTGGGCTACTTTCGCAATTGCGACATTGCCCTCGCATTTACGATATCGCTTTTGCGAGCCAGGCTTCGCAAATGCGAAGCCTGCCGGCCTGCACAGACGCAACTGAAGTCTGCAATTCTTTAAGTCCAAAATCCACCCCGTGGCATATCCAAAACTCACCCGAGCCCTCGGGGCTCAAATCCAAACATGTACACCAACCTAAAAATATCATACGAACTCGCCCGTGCATTGAAATCACTAAAACAACATCAACAACTATGAATTTAGCATCAAATTCATGCAATTTCTCAAGAAATTCAATTTTTTTCAAATACGATCCGATTTACGTCGTTTCAAGTCAGTTTCTTACCAAATTTCACAGACTTATCTTAAATCACATATAAGACTTGTACCGGACGCCGGAATCAAAATATAGGCCCAATACCATCACGTTTCAATCACATTTCATTTCCAAAACTCATAAATAATTTCAGAAAATAATTTTCTTTGAAAGTTTATTTCTCGGGCCTGGGACCTCGGGATTCGATTCCGGGCATACGCCCAAGTCCCATATTTTCCTACGGACTCTCCGGGACCGTCAAATCAGGAGTCTAGGTGTGTTTACTAAAAATATTGACCAAAGTCAAATTAATTCATTTTAAAATCAAAATTCACCAATTTTCACAGATTTTTACATATAGGCTTTCTGGCTACGCGCCCGGACTGCGCACGCAAATTGAGGTGAGGCAGAAAGAGGTTTTTAAGGCCTCGAAACGCAGAATTTACTTTTAAAACAAGTGATGACCTTTTGGGTCATCACATAAGCATGACGAACATTTCTTTTAACAACGGTCAATTGGAAATCTTTCTCATGGACTAAGGCTAACGTGCATAAACATAAATAAGATTTTAGTTCTAGACATATGATTTACCCATGACGGTGTCTCTTCTGCTTCGTCCGTCTTAGTACGTCGACCACCTATTTAAAGATACAGAGACTAAATTTTATTTTGAATGAATTAGGCCGATAAACCACCCGATAAGAGCTAAACCGATACCAATCTGCCCGATATCTCATCGAGTGGCTAACAGATTAATACATTTAAAAGCCAATAACCGATAAACCAAACCGTTAAGAGTAAATACCCGCCCGATATGCAGCCCTATTCACTCTTATTACATTTGCTTGACTTATTTTCTAATAAATTATTCCTGCATAAGTATAATTAGAACATTTAATACTGACCTACCGAAATCATTAATGATCCAAAAAAAGTCTACTGCGATTTCGACAAAACATTGATACGGACCTATCGGAATCGTGAAACACCAACCCAAAGTCGTTTTTACAAAATATTGATCATAGTCCACTCAACTTGTTTTTACAGCCAATATTCAAATTTTCTTCAATTTTTTACAAAAAATCTTTTCAAACAGTGCATGAACCACACACAAACCAAGAAATATCAAATGGTGTTAATGAAGGTATCGGAACATAGAAACAAGTACTAATATTCAAAATGACCTAATAGGTCATAACAGAAACAAACTCTGTTAATCATTAAAATATCAGTACATAACACCTACAATACACTGATTACTGATAAAATTTAGAAATAGTCCTTCAAATAGAGGTGATTACTAATACAAATTATACCTAATAAGAGTCATTTAGGTATCAATGCTCCAAAAAGCATTTAAGTTTTCAAAAAACTACTAAAATATTAGTTGTCGTAATAGAAAACACAATTTGATTGCGGCAAATGACTCCACACACAATTTGATTGCGGCAAATGATCCCCACACAATTTGATTGCGTCAAAGGGATGTCAAATAGGGCGGGCGGG
>MU770246.1:35174-64014 GCA_026770625.1 Nicotiana glauca | reverse complement strand
GGGGCAGGGCGAGACGGCAAGCCTTGACCCGCTAAAATATAAACTTGCCATGCCATGCCCCGTTTAGCATTTTTTCAAAATTTTCCCTACCATGCCCTGCCCCGCCCCTTTTATGTATTTTTTTTAATTCTTCGATTTGTTATTCATTTTGCAATATGCTATTTTTTTGGTTCTACGAAAAACTATTTTGACTCTATTGAGGCATTGCAGATGATATGTCAATGAAAGTTGTTTACGTATATTAATTGAATAAAATGTGATTTTTATCAATGTTATATAGTAGTTTATTAAAGAGTAAATTCTCTTATATTAATGCTTCAACTCAAGTTAATGGGTAAACTACTTAAAAGACATTTTTGAAAAAGTTTCTTTTGTTCAAACCAAAATTATGAATTTTCACGGTACCGTTGCATTTCTAACACTGGAGTATTGCAATTTTCAATTCAGTTAACATTAGCATAATGAGAAATTAACCATATCCATTCGCATGACATTTGATAATTACTACAGCAAGTCAATAAACTACACAAATTGAAAAGAAAAATTAAGGTCCTTTCAGCTTTTGTAATAGCCTATTTTTCTAACCAAAGCTGAAGCTTTTACATGTAATTAACTATTAGGCCTAAAAGAAAATTTTATAAATTGAAATAAAACAAAGTACCTTCAACCTCAAAGACATGTAGGCTTACAGCATTATATTTTCTCAACCATTGAAACTTTAGAGTTCTAAGCTAGTGTTTAACCATAGATTCCCAAATTTATTTAATTTTTTTTTTATTTATGTGAAATTTGGTTTGAAGAAATGTATTTGAGCATATATTTTCAAACACATGTTTTCCAAATTTATTTGAAAAAAATATGTATATTATTAGTATTCATAAATATTTTGTCCCAAAACTAGCTATTGAGCTGGTATTGGGATTTGAGATTTGAAATTTTGCTAAAATATAAGTAAAATCCAAATATGTATTTGTCAAAACCCAAATTTATTTTGGCAAAATCTATAATCAAACAGATCCTTTAGTCAGTAAAATAAAATCTACAATGACCAAATTAACCCAATAAGAATAAGATGTACGCATGGGTTTTGTAACCAAAAAAACGCATATTTCCATTAGTGTTACTCATCAAACATTAAACCAGATTATACGGAAAGCTTGCCCTACTAGCCCTGCCCTCTTTAATATTTTTACAATTCAGTTTTGACCCGCCCTGCCTGTCCCGCCCCGTTTAACCTCTGCCCTGCCCCACCCTGTCCTATTGCTATTCCTAGGTGCAAAGGGAAGAAAGATGTATAGCAAAAACATACCTGTATCGGATGTTTATACCAAACCAATAGATACATAACATTCTACGCCACCAATAATGCTGCCGAAAATCCTGATACATCATTGCATCGCCCGGATGAATAGAGTACCGGGAGCTATGGCTCTCCTCTAAAATCAACTCTCGGAGCTCATCCACATTAGGCAGACATACTCGACCCTGCAATCTCAAAACTCCATAATTATCTAAGGTAACCTACCTGGCACCTCCGCAATGCACCGTATCTCTAAGGACACATAAATGGGGATCATCATACTGTCGATCACGGATACGCTCTAATAATGAAGAACGAGCGATCGTGCAAGCTAACAGACGACTAGGCTCATAAACATCCAGTCGCACGAACTGATTGGCTAAAGCCTGAACATCCAAAGCAAGTGGTCTCTCACCGACCGGAATATATGCAAGACTACCCATACTGGATGACTTTCTACTCAAAGCATCGGCCACCATATTGGGCTTTACCGGATGATATAAAATGGTGATATCATAATCTTTCAACAACTCCAACCACCTCCTCTGCCTCAAATTCAACTCCTTTTGCTTGAACAAACACTGAAGACTCTTGTGATCTGTGAACACCTCGCATGTCACGCCATACAGATAATGTCTCCAAATCTTCAATGCGTGAACTATGGCTGCTAACTCCAAATCATGAACTGGATAGTTCTTCTTGTGAATCTTCAATTGTCGCAAAGCATAAGCAATGACCTTGCCATCCTACACCAAACCCAATACGAGAAGCATCACAATAAACTGTATAAGGCCCTGAACATGTAGGAAAAACCAACACTGGTGCCATAATAAGAGCTGTCTTGAGCTTTTGAAAGCTCGCCTCACACTCATACGACCATCTGAACTGGGCACCCTTCTGGGTCAACCTGGTCATTCTACCCATAGTATTATCTCGTATGTGAAGGCTCAACGTATGGTCGAGAAGGGGTGTTTGGCCTATTTTGAATGTGGTGACCCTAACGGTCATCACTTGTTTTACATTAAATTCTATGACTCCGAGGCCTTAAAAATTTCATTTAGAGTCACTGTGAGCACGTGATTTTTCCCTATATGAATTACTCTCATAAAATATCAGAAAATAATTTTTCCCAAATTTTGCAATTTTATAGGATTTTTCGTAGAATTTTTTTTAATCATTTGCATTATTATGCATATTTAATTTTCATTAAAAAATTAAAAATACCAAAAATACCATGCATTGTATTTTTTTTTTTCTTGTTCACATTTTAGGATTAAGTAATTAGTTAGTTGTTTTATAAAAATCGAAAATCAGAAAAAATACTTCATTTTTTACACTTTTTTTCCTTTATTGATTTTTTCTCTTTTAATTTAGGATTAAGTAATAATTAGCTAATTAGTTTAATTTCACACTTTTGAATAATTTAGAATTTTTAATTTGAAGGATTTTAATTAAAAGAAAAGGGGAAATTAGAAAAAAAAAAGGAAAATTGGAAAGAAGAATTTAATTTGAATTTGGGGCCAAATCCTATACACAAATCTGCCCAACCCAGGCCCAAAAGCTAAAATGACCCACCAGCCCAATCTCCCTACCCGACCCGCTTGACCCTCCCCTGAGTTAGAGGCACGGAAATAACGTGATCCTACCCCCATCGTTTTCACCATTTTTTGGAAGACCTTCAAATAAACGAGAACACCTCTTTCTAGGAAACACACAGAGAGACCCATCAAATTTTTTCTTCCTTCTTCTTCATTTTGAACACACATCGAGACCCCTCATCTCCAATATCAGCATCTCCAGACCTCCACGCCAAATAACCATCCTCAATTCCTCCATAGCCACAACCATATCACTATCTCCGAAGCAGAAGGTCGAACTCCCTAAGCTTCCCTCACCAGTCGCCGGATTTGATCACCGTTGGGTTTGGTCGACCATCCACGACCAGCCGCTGAACACACCTACACCTACACCTTCATCTGTCTCTTCATTTTTTTTTAATTTTGTTGGGTTTTGATTTAAAATTTTGAAACGATGGAACTCAAGTGAGCAAATGTGGATTCGGATTCACTGGGTTCTGTCGAATTCATAGCTGTTGTTTCAGTTATTTCGCTGCTTCAAGTGCTTGTCCGAGAACTATATTGAGTGCGAGTTCGAGGTAGCCGGAGGTAGCTATCCGAGGTCCCTGTCCCGTCGTCCATTCAAGGTTCTGTCCGCGGATCTGATTCGTCGCTGAGGTTTGACGTTCGCTGTTGTGTTATCCGGCTTATCAGAGGTTTTTGTTTGTTAATACATTGAAGAAAGGTTAGCCCAATTTTATACACAGTTGAATTTGATTGCGTATTGTTCCTATTGGATTCCACTTGTTCATGAACTCATTCTGTTTAAGTTAAGAGGAATTGAACTTCGGATTAATCGTGACTTCATTACTAATTTTATATGGTTTTTCCATTGGATTTGTCTGCTTGTTTTGGCCTTGTGATAACTCTGTTCTAATAAGATGACTCAATTGTCGATGGGTTAAAGTTGTGTTACCTGTTGTTTTAGATTACTGCTATCACGAAATTATCCAGTAGGTCTAGTTGAGTTTATTAAGATGCTTCTGATGCCTGCTGATCTGTTTGATAATTAAGATTGTTCATGGAATAATGAGAAAATGGATCTGAAATTGTTTAATGAGGAGCTCGTATCAGGTTATGTAGGGAAACAGTCAAGTAAAGAGCAATAAACATATAAGTGGGACTGATTATATTCAATATGTGTGATGCTAAACAATTTGTTATCACCAAAGGAATTGATTGTTTATAACTTGTTAGCATAATGATTTCATTCTTGGATTTTAGATCAAGTGAACCACGAACTGGTGTTAATACTGCTTATGTAATTGTGTTTGAACGGAGTATATATTTTTATGTGAGTAAATTTGTTTGGATAGGTTTGATCCATTCTAGTTTAGATAGAGTGATCTTTGCTTATCATGTTTTGAAGTTTACGCTAGAAATTTGGTTTCATAACCTGTTCTTAAATGCTTGAGTAATTCCATACGATTATAAATGAAAAGTAATATGATTATAGTCTTCTTTTACTTTACGTTAATAGTTTCAGTTAGGATTGTGCTAAAGTTTATTCTCCACAAATCTATTCCATAATCAATGGCCCTCCAAATGTTGTTTTCTTTTAAATTAGAATTAGAGGGGTTCCATGCCGAACAAAAATGATAACTGCACGGCCCTCATTTGGTTAATCTTGTTTTGTCCTTAGAATTTGGGATGGGACGTTTAGCGAATTTCACGGCCCTCCCCAAAATAATAACGCGCTAGTCTCTTTAGGCGCGTATTTTAATAATGTTACCTTCCTAAAATATGGGTGCACATTTATATGACCCAAATCTAAATCTCAACGATGTCGAAATGTGTCAAAAGCCACGGGTGCACTGGTGCGACGAGGTATGAGATACATTTTCACGACGTTGCAATTCTTATGAAAAAATAAATAATAATAAAAGCGGTTTACGAATAAAAGGCACATAAGTTATAACATGTTTTGAAATCAGATAAAAGCAAATATAGAAGTTGAGCGACCGTGCTAGAACCACGGAACTCGGGAATGCCTAACACCTTCTCCCGGGTTAACAGAATTCCTTACCCGGATTTCTGGTTCGTGACTGTTAAACAAAGTCAAAACCTTTCCTCAATTCGGGATTCAAACCGGTGACATGGGATACCATAAATCTCTCAAGTGGCGACTCTGAACCTTAAATAAAATGAATCCTGTTTCGGTTGTCCTTAAATTAGAAAAACTCCTTTATTACGCCCTCCTCGGGGATGTAGCAGTTGAAAAAGGAGGTGTGACAGCACCGACGACTCTGCTGGGGACACAAACCTAGAACTACGGTTCAAGGTTTAAGAATTCGAGCTCGGAATAATTGTTGTATGTGTTTATATCTGATTTTCCTACATGTTTCATGCTTAATGTGCTAAATATTTATCGCTTTAATATTATCTGAACTGTATATAAACTGTGCCGAAACCCTTCTCTTCTCACCTCCGGGGATGTGTTTACTGGTTGAGACTCCCTATTCTGTTAGTGTCATACCTTGAAATAAGAAAAAGGCCGAACAAGTTACTAAGCCAGACGATCCCGCGGGTCCCCGGTACGTAGCCCCCTCCTCGACTCGAGTTGTCCCCTCGGGTACACAGTCTAAAACACATACCCAGGATTTGAACCTAGAATAACTTGACTTCATACCGGATCCCTAGTAGGAGCGCTTATTTGCATCATGTGCATATGACTTAGGGGACACAACACAGGGGTTGGGTCCGTCTAGGAAAAGCAACTTGAAATGAACAGACCATCTTTATGCATCCTATGTGCTACATGTTGCATTTATTCAAGAGTAAAAGGGTCATTTGGCGGACCAATGATAGTTGAAGGCAAATGAAAATGAAAAGAGAAAAAAAGAAAAAGAAGGAAAAAGAAAAAGAGGGTGAAGTGTGAAAATAAAGCAATAAGGGCCTAGTTATGTTTTTGTTACTTTTTTTTATTATTAAGAAAAAGCATGAAAGATTCAAAGATTTTGCACTTTTTATCATTTTTCGGAAATCAAATAAACAATAAATAAAAAGGAAAATCCAAAAAGATTTCGCATGTTTTATCATTTTCTCCAAGAAAAAAAAACAAAAAAAAATATATTTTCTCTAGATTAGTCGTTTTTTTCCTTTTAACTCTCGGGACGGGATACGTAGGCAGACCACATAGGGTCCGGTCTTCCTAGTAAATCTTAGGTTCTTGGCTTCGCGGGGTCTTAGCCAAATCTTGCATTTTTAGCCATTTTTAGCAATATAGGTTAATTTTAGAAAAATGGTCACAACCATGTCCTTCACGTTTGCTTGTATTGACTTGTTGTTATTTCCAGTTGATATCATGAGCTGGCCAGATTCCCCTTCAAACTCATCATAGGACTCTATTGATTGCGAGGGGACATCACAAACAGATCTGTTCAGCGTAACCAACGGTTGTTTGAAAATAATATCCTTCATCATCATCCTTAAAGATTTGTTCTACTTGAGGGTTGGAAAAATGTAGAGTAGGAGTATTAGAGCTGTGTGCTTTTGCTTTTTGTGCATCAAAAGGAACAATCTCCTTCGAAGCTATTGGTCGACCACCTGCATTCTTGGGATGCTGCTGTTGTTTGCTACTGCATGAAGGCTGTGGTTGCCTATTTTTGGAGTTGAGTTCACCATCATAGCTACCTAGGCATCCTTGACCTTCATATTCCCTTTTTGTTTTACCATCAAAACAGTCGTAGTCCCAATGGTTTCATACACAAAAATCTGGGCAGAATCTCATTTGTCCGCAATTTGCGCTGCATTTTTCAGGTGAGGATCTGTATGCCTTTGTTCAGCTGGTTGTTGCCCAGTACTCTGACCTCTTTGATGCTCCTCTCCTGTTTGTTTTTCAATTAAATCAACTAGTGCAGCACTTGATTTAGATGTCTTAGCATTAGCTCGAACAACACTTGCAACAGTGTCCTCCTTATTCGAGCATACAGTAGCAGCTTTCATTTCTGATTTGTCATGCCCCACTGACACATTTGTTGCATTATTCTTGGTAATTGTTGGTTTTAGGGTGATACCTCCTGGTGTACCTAACTGTTGTTAATCAGTCTTCACAGATGGAGATGAAATTTGCCTAGTTCCGGATTTTCTTGAGAAGTCAAGCACTTGTCTTGCTCGATCCACATCAAAAGAGTGCTTGTTTGGTGATCGATTTACTTCCTCGTCAAATTCCAAACCATCATATGCTTGAAAAATCAATGAAACAGTAGGTCTGGTTTTCCATATGAAAACTTGAGGATTACAGCTTGATGAAGCCCTTCTTCTATAGTGAATGCATTTACTTCTTCAACTGAGAATTGTACAGTTGGTTCCCCATGTTCATACGTCACAGGACATAGCTCCAAAATCGACAGATTTGCGGCAGATTGTTTTCCTACTAGCTATGATGCGTAGGACTGTTTGTTATTGAAATTTGGATGTGTTTCTGAGCTGTTATTGTCTGCCTCTCCCACAGCCAAATGATGGGGATAGTAACACAGACAGTGGTAAGTTGTTGAAGCGTGGTTTGTCGAACACCGTTGCAAATTCTACAAAGCCTGTGCATTTGTCTGCTGGAGCAATCCAAAATAGTGATGGATCCGTTTCTTCAACCAATGCACTATTGAGGAGCCCTGGTGTTCTAGTTGATGCCTTTGATGTAATTGGTAATCCTGGGTTGGCTGATCGGCCTCTAATTTTTGGTGCTACGGACTCAGAGAACAGTGAGGATCGGAGTAGTAGGTCTTCAACTGCATCCAGTGCTCCAAAAGCAAGGTGCGAATCACCTGTGGTTTATGGTTATGTGCCTGATAAGAATGGCCAGATGAGTCTAAGTGGGAAGAATGTGAGTTCTTTAGCTCAGAAGTCTCATCAAGGACAGGGTCGAGCTGAAACTAGTAAAAAACCTAGAGGAGAAAGGGTCAAAATCGAGAAGGAAAACTCTCTTTCCAGCATGGACTCTGACTCACAGAGCTCCAATTTTCTCTATGTGTAGAGTAATAATCATGTGAAAATTAATGGTATTAAAGATGGAATGTCAGTGAACAATGGACAATTCAATGATGAAGCTATTGCCAGAGAACGGACAGTCAGTGAGGAGTTTCAGACTTGTCTAGATGGAAGAAATGGTAAGAATTATGAAACTCAAGAAGATCTAGCTGCTGAATCACCCTGGGATGTTAAAGAAGAGAGGAGTGGGGACCAGGGACTGTCCGCAGATCATGATCTCTGCTGGAGTCTATCGTTACCCTTCAAGCTGCTCATGACAAACTTGAAAGAAGAATTTGATATTGAAACTTGTGACTATGTGAAGGATTATGAATTTGCTTCAAGGATGTCCAACCAACTCCAGATTTTCTTAAGCTGACAGTCCCACATTTCAAGGATAACCCTGAACTAGGATTGGTTCAAACGAGATGGGCATTTGTTCACAAGGACGAAAACTTGTTGACTCGTCTCCAAAACATTAATATCACGGGAAATTCATGTATCTTAATGGTGTGTGAGGGTACTTTGTGAAGTAATTGAATCTTTTGAAGCATATAGGAAGCAATAACATTTGTGGCATTTTGGCCCGTTGTACTTACTATTTTGCATTTGAAAAAAGTATGTCATAAATCAAAAATCCAAAAAAAAGAGATATTGCATTTTATATTTCCGTTATAAGTTTTCTTTAGAATACTAATTGTAGAAATGAAAAAATATATTATTGAGATTGTTTCTCCTTTAGGCAATTAAATGAATTGTTTTTGTGTTTCCTTTAGTATATTAGGACCAAAAAGAAAAAAGAAGAAGAAGAATTATCTGTTAGTACCTTGTTAAAAAAAAAGCTTTCTTTAACATATCAATTTCAAAAATCCGAAATAATTTTCTTTTGAGGTTCTTCTTTGGGAAACTAATGAAAAAATGAAAAAAAATCTTTTTATTTTCATTAGAACTTTAGGATATTGTACATAGAAGGAAAAAAATACTTTATCTTTTGTTTAAAGTTTGATCTTCCTTTAGGCAATCAAATTGAAATCCAAAAATATTTTGTTTTATCTTTTTCGTTGCTTGTTTCGGAATCTTGCATTAGGATATTAAATAAAAATTCAAAATATTTTGCTATAGTTTATTCTTTAGATTTTCTTCCTAAAAAGTAAGAATCAAAGATATTTTTCTCTTCTAGGATTTTCCTTAATAGAGTATTTGTTTCAAAAGAATAAAAAAGCATGCTCGTTAGGCTTGAGTCTAGAATAGCTTATAGAGCATTCAGTCTAGAAAATTCAAAAAAGGGATCGGTTTCTTTTATTCCTNAAAAAAAAAAAAAAAAAAAAAAAAAAAAAAAAAAAAAAAAAAAAAAAAAAAAAAAAAAAAAAAAAAGAAGGAGAATGTCAGTTGTTTACTTTATTCCCGTTCTTTCAGAACTACGTAAAGATCTGATTCATGCGGGGTCATGATACGTAGGAAACCTACATAAGGTTCGATTGAATCATTTTTTTTTAAAAATGAAAAGAGAAAAAGAAAGAAAAAAAAGGAAAAAAGAAAAAAAAAAGGTGAAATCATGGGATGTGAGAAATGAGAGGAAAGAAAGGAGTGATAATTAGAAAAAAGGAAGGAAAATGATCAAGAAGTGCTAGAAAAACAAAGAAAAGAGAGGTTGAAATGAACAAATTGAGATGATGTCAACTGACCTTCACACCCTCGAAGTCATTTTAGAACCGATAATTGTGGCTGGGTGCATTACATTAAATATGATATTTTTAGCTTTTGAATGCCCTAACGCTAACGGGATGACCTCATTTTGTTCCTTTTGATATCTTCATCGCAGAAGGGTGGTTGGTTTGTGGTTTTTAAGTAACTCATCCATACAACACAAGGTCAAAGGGCAAGGTAGCCATGGCTAGCAAAAACTTAGGCACAAGAGTTGTTGACCCGTCAAGGGAGTTTGTGGGGTCGGAGTTTGAATTGAAAGAGGAGCTCCAAAGGGTGAAGCAGCAGATGGCAGAAATGTATCAGTCTTGGATCAGGGGGCATCCTACATCTTCATTCCCCACTAACTACACTGAAAATCATGCAACTGTCCCACCATTAGCACAATTCCAGATTCCCACTGCTGCTAATATCTCCCCACAACCTTTTCACACCCTACCCGCCAAAACCACCTCATATACCGCTCATTTGGCCACTCATGCTCTTGCAGTTCCTCCACCAGCTATGTTTCCTCGATCCTCTAACGAGACTGTGATCAAAGTCCCTGACGCCCAACACTATGCTCCAAAACTCAAAGTCTCGGATCCATACTCTCACGCTCCTCATTTTGAGGCTCCTGGTGAAACTGAAAAGCCTGGTAAGACAGCGGTGCAAGATGAGATATCCAGGAAGGTGAAAATCTTAGAGCAGTCTTTAAGAAACATGCAAGGGATAGGGAGCCAGATGAGCGTGGCATATAAAGACTTGTGCTTGTTTCCTGACGTCCAACTGCTTACTGGGTTTAAGATGCCGAAGTTTGATTTATATGACGAGCACGGAGATCCCGTAGCTCATTTGAGAGGTTACTGCAGTAGGATGAGAGGCGCCGGTAGGAAAGACAAATTATTGATGGCGTATTTCAGTCAGAGTCTGAGTGGGGCAGCTCTGGAGTGGTACACCCGCCAAGATGCTAACAGGTGGTACACGTGGGACGATATGGCTCAGGCTTTTGCCATGCACTTTCAGTATAATATAGGAATCGTCCCGGATCGCATGTCCCTCGCCAAGATGGAAAAGAAGCCTAATGAAAGCTTTAGGGAGTACGGGCTCAGCTGGAGAGAGCAAGCTGCCAGAGTCGATCTCCCGATGAAAGAAAAAGAGATGGTCGACTACTTTCTTCAAGCTCAAGAGCCAACTTACTTTGAGCATTTGATCATGGTTGTGGGTAGGCCTTTCAATGGTGATAAAAATGGGAGAAATGGTAGAAGATGGTCTGAAGTCTAGCAAGATCATGAGTTATTCTGCTTTAAAATCCACAACACAAGCAATTCAGAGTGACACAGGAAGATCGTTGGGTCAGAAGGAACACGATGATGTTGCCATGGTTGTTTCAGAGTCACGACATGGACCAAAGGATCCGCCTCACCAATACACCCAGCCTCAACTCTAACCCCAAACATATCCCCGAGCTCCACATAATTTATCTCAGTGTTATCTTCCGAACAATGTTTGGTCATCTGTCCAACCACCAGGCCACTCCCTATGGTGAGCACCAGCACCGCATAATGAATTCTTGCCTTCACAACATTCTCGAGCACCCAACAACCCAAGAAAACAGGGACAGGGAGGGAAGCAAAGGCAAAGAAATAGTTTCACGCCAATTGGGGTGTCCTACGCAAGCTTATTTGAAAAGTTAAAGCATTCTGGCCTGATTGAGCCGCTCCTTGGCTATACTCCAGACTCATATGCAAAAGGATTTGATCCTACTATATGATTCATGTACCACTCTAATGTCCAAGGGCATAGCATTAAAGATTGTCGTTCTTTGAAAAGGGAAATAGAAAGAATGATTCAAGAAGGGGTAATTGTGGTTAATGACAGTGACAGGGAGCATGCAAATCCTCTTGGGAACTTGTTTACTGAAGTTGATGATATTGAAGTTGGTAATGGTCTTGGCAATATTGATGCAGAACTCAGTGGCTAAAATGCCGAGCTTGGTAATTGAAAATACGCTTCATCTCTTGGCTAGCTGGAGAGAAGTCTTGGTGGTTTATTTTGTTGTCTTTTCTGTTGTCCGGGTTATTTTCAAGGTTGTAATCCGGATATTTTCTTGTGATTCAAACCCTTCTATCCTTTTATTTGTCTAGTTCCTTTAGTCATCATATCTCATGTAGTGTTATCTAGGTTTGTTTTAGGATTGTACCCCAGTTTGTGTTGCTTGTTTTGTTGTTTAAACCCTTTCACTGTCTGTTTAATACAATTCTCTATTTTCTATCATTTCTAGTCATTTTTGTTTAGTTCTCTTTTCTTTCTACAATTCTTTTCCTGTTGGCTCTAGTGACATGGCATGCACGCATAATTCTCAGTCTGATCTTTAAAAATTAGTTTAGTCATGAAGCAATGAAATAATGTTGAAGATATAGGAACATTTGAGGGAAATTGGTAAAGGCACTTTGAGATCACTTCAAGCCCGAATTGTGCGAAATTGGGGCAAGTAAAACATAAAGAAACCATAAAAGTAAGTTGGCAGGGGGGCGTTCGTGGTATTGAGAGTGAGAGTGTAGCCCAATGGTGCGTTGTATTTAACAGATGAAGAAGAAAAATGCGTGGATATGGTTATCAAGTCTGGCACAATCAGAAATGTTACTAATGTTTTTTTAATTATGTTGTTTGCATTTGGCATGTTTTGAAGATTGGAATGACGGAGGCATTTTGTTCTGCTAACTAAACACCTTATCCTTTGTTATCCATTTTGAGCCTTATTTATTTTCTTTGATACCCCTCTTTCAAAATCAGTAGCAAAGATCAGAAACACAAGCGTGAAAAAGAGAAAGAAAAGAATGAAAAGGAAAAAGAAGAAGAAAGAAGAAGAAAAGAAAAACAACAAAACAACAAAAAGAGGAAAGGAAGAAAGAAAAAAAAGAGGAAGAGAAAAGAAAAAAGGAGAAAAGCACCAAAAAAACAAAGTAATTTTTATGAATTGAACTACGTTTGACTTGATCCCTAAAGGGTACGTAGCCAGCCTCTCTCTGGGGTTCAGTCTCATCGAAATAAAAATCCAAAAGTCCCCAAGCAAGAAACTGGGACAGAATTTGTGGTTGTTGTAAGAAATTGGATTCTGAAAGTTGTAATTTTAACCCATTTTGAAATTGTTTTTGAGCCTTTTATACCCTTTCCTTCTAAACCTATCCAAAAGCCCACATTACGGTCCAAAGAAAGACCTTCCAATTAGTCTTCGAGACATGCCAAGTCGAGCAAGCAGAGGTGATTCATATGAAGGGCAACACTCTGGCTCAAGCAGGGAAAAAGGAAAAATGAGAGAGTCTTATTGATGAAAACCCTCACGGGTACCGCAAGGTGATGAAAGCTGAGAGAAATAAAAAATGAGAGAGGCTTGATGGTGAAAACCCTTCGGGCACTACAAGTCGAATAAGGATTGTGAATCGGATTGGATGGGCGGAGCATTGAAGCCCAGTTTCATGGCGAAAAGGTACAACAAGAGCTGAACATCATATTTGCTTAACAGAATAGGCCGCAGGTGCATGTCAAGGTCATTAGAGTCGGTATCCACATCCGATAGGTTTCTACTTTGTAGTTTTCTTGCTAGGAATCATCTCTTTCTATTGTCCTTTACTCTGTTCCTTTTGTCTTGGTTACTTCCTCTTCCTGAGTCTGTTTGGTCAAAACAAGTGAAAAGTAACTTCAAAATTTTCCACCAGCTTTCTAATTGCACAAGACAAGATCAGGCTAGTATATCAAAGTGTCACAAGTCAAGAAAGAGCGACAAGCGCACTGAGTTGGTAACAAATAACATGCTTTGGGATTCGTGTGAAGTACAAAGGCTTGGTATATATCAATTTGTGAACAATGCAACAGATGGAGGGTTAGGGTGAACGAATCAATATGCTTTGGGGATCATGTGAAACACAAAGGTTTGGCAGATATTGGTTCATGAGCAATGCAACAGATGAGGATATTGGGTTTGAACGAAGAAGAGGTATTTTTTGTGATAAGGGTGACAGAGAAAGAGGTTAGTCAAGGAACAAGCAAGGTCTTTCAAGGTCAAATCAAAATTATCATGGAAAGTGAAGGAGCAACCGCCACAAACCAACCACCATGTTTAAACTCACAAGTTTTCTTTCTCTGAAACAGGGATGGAAGCTATGTCCATATCAAAGCTTGAAAGGTTTAAATTTTCAGGTGTAACGCCCCAATTCTGCTTACGCAAAGGCTATTGAGAAAATCACACATCACCACTAGGAGAAGCATTTCCTAGTATGGGTTTTCAAGTTATATTTTTGTTGTAGGAGACGCACTTCCTAAAGTGATATTTTACCCTTAGGAGATGCACCTCCTAGTTTGGATCATATGAGTTTGAGTCACTGATGGTTTTACCCCTAGGAGACGCACTTCCTAGTCTAAGTCTTCAAAATTATATTTTGCTTAGTAGATGCACTTCCTAAATTGAGATTTTTCCCCTAGGAGACGCACTTCCTAGTTGGGTTCATTTAAGTTTCACCCATATGAGACGCACTTCCTAAATTAAGAGTTCATTCATAGGAGATGCACTTCCTAGTTTGAGTCATTAAAGTTTTACCCATAGGAGACGCACTTCCTAAATTGATAGTTTATTCATAGGAGACGCACTTTCTAATCTGAGTCATTGAAGTTTTACCCATGGGAGACGCACTTCCTAAATTGAAAGTTCATTCGTAGGAGATGCACTTCCTAGTTTGAGTCATTTAAGTTCGGCCCTAGGAGATTCACTTCCTAGTCTGGTTCATTAAAGTTTACCCATAGGAGATGCACTTCCTAAATTAAGAAGTTCATTAGTAGGAGACGCACTTCCTAGTTTGAATCATGGGAGTTCTACCCCTAGGAGACGCACTTCCTAGTCTGGCTTGTTTAGGTTATATTTTATTGTAGGAGACGCACTTCCTAAATTGACATTTCACCCCTAGGAGACCCACTTCCTAGTTTGAGTCATTTAAGTTAGGAGACGCACTTCCTAGGCTGGTTCATTGAAGTTTTACCTGTAGGAGATGCACTTCCTAATCAAGGTCTTTCAAAGTATTCTTATAGGAGACACACTTCCTAAATTGAAAAGTTCATTCGTAGGAAATGCACTTCCTAGTTTTAGTCATTGAAGTTTTCACCCCTAGGAGACGCACTTCCTAGTCTTGGTCATTTAAATCCACCCCTGGGAGATGCACTTCCTAGTTTGGTTCATTCAGGTTTTATTTTAGCAGACGCATTTGCTAGTCAAAGTTTTTTGGTTTTACTCGTAGGAGACGCACATCCTAGTCTAGTCTTTAGTTTACTCTCATCATTGCATCAGTAATATAAGTGGTTTACAATTTTGCTAACAACTCACAAATATTCCTAGTGCAAACTGGGGCAGAAAATTTCGTTTGTTTTGTTTGCAGGATCCCACATGGAAAACAAGGGAACACAGAAAGTTTCGGCAATCAGGCGCCCACCTGGAGAACAAGGGAAGACAGTTCAAGTTTCAAGGGGAAAATAGTGTAAATGTTGGAGAATAAGAGAATTCATTTCAGAACACAATTCAAGTTAGCAACAAAAAGAAGTTCGCGGCAAGAATGCAAGTCAATAGTCCGAGATGATCGACAGAAGTTAGTCACAATAAAGGAACAGAAAAAAGAGAAAGACAAGAAGTTAATCCAAATGCAGAAGTTGATGAAAGATGTGGTTTGCTTAAGACATGGCCGAGGTCACAAGCACTGCATACCTGGTTTTGGTCCGAAAAGCTGAGGAAGAATGAACTAGCACTTGCAACTAGCAAGCGTCAAGGTTCAAATCCAAAGTGTGCATGAAGAACCACTCAAGACTCAAGATCAAGCTTCAGAAGACTTATAGATAGGAATCTTGTAACTCATAGTTGACAGGCTTAATTAGTCTTTTTCATTTTGATTTTGATGTAACAACAAGACCGCGGACCGGAACCTCGGCGGAACGACACCTTGATCGGCTCTCCACCTCGATACTCCATCACTGTTCTCATTTCTGAACTACACTGACCTGATTACTTTATATCCAAGGATATGTAGGCAACCCCTGAAGCAAGGTTCGGTCATATCTTTCAAAATGCTTCCCATTCAAACGAGCAAAAATCGCTCGTAACCACTCACTTATCTTTGCCCGAAAGCTCTTCATGTTTCCGAGCAAAGAGGGGCAGCTGTGAGCACGTGATTTTTGCCCTATATGAATTACTCCCATAAAATATTAGAAAATAATTTTTCCCAAATTTTGCAATTTTATAGGATTTTTCGTAGAATTTTGTTAATTATTTGCATTATTATGCATATTTAATTTCCAGTAAAAATCAAAAATACCAAAAATACCATGCATTGCATTTAATTTTTTTTTGTTCACATTTTAGGATTAAGTAATTAGTTAGTTGTTTTATAAAAATCGAAAATCACAAAAAATGCTTCATTTTTTACACTTTTTCCTTTATTGATTTTTTCTCTTTTAATTTAGGATTAAGTAATAATTAGCTAATTAGTTTAATTTCACACTTTTGAATAATTTAGGATTTTTAATTTGTAGGATGTTAATTAAAAGAAAAGGGGGAAATTAGAAAATAAAATAAAAAAGGGATATTGGAAAGAAGAATTTAATTTGAATTTGGGGCCAAATCCAATACACAAATCTCCCCAACCCAGGCCCAAAAGCTAAAATGACCCACCAGCCCAATCTCCCTACCCGACCCGCTTGACCCTCCCCTGAGTTAGAGGCACGGAAATAACATGATCATACCCCCATCGTTTTCACCATTTTTTGGAAGACCTTCAAATAAACGAGAACACCTCTTTCCAGGAAACACACAGAGAGACCCATCAAATTTTTTCTTCCTTATTCTTCATTTTGAACACCCATCGAGACCCCCTCCTCTCCAATATCAGCATCTCCAAACCTCCACGCCAAATAACCATCCTCAATTCATCCATAGCCACAACCATATCACTATCTCCGAAGCAGAAGATCGAACTCCCTAAGCTTCCCTCACTAGTCACCGGATTTGATCACAGTTGGGTTTGGTCGACCAGCCGGTGAACACACCTACACCTACACCTTCATCTGTCTCTTCATTTTTTTTTAATTTTGTTGGGTTTTGATTTAAAATTTTGAAACTATGGAACTCAAGTGAGCGAATGTGGATTCGTATTCACTGGTTGCTGTCAAATTCATAGCTGTTGTTTCAGTTATTTCGCTGCTTCGAGTGCTTGTCCGAGAACTATATTGAGTGTGAGTTCGAGGTAGCCGGAGGTAGCTATCCGAGGTCCCTGTCCCGTCATCCATTCAAGGTTCTGTCCGAGGATCTGATTCGTCGCTGAGGCTTGACGTTCGCTGTTGTGTTATCCAGCTTGTCAGAGGTTTTTGTTTGTTAATACGTTGATGAAAGGTTAGCCCAATTTTATACACAGTTGAATTAGATTGCGTATGGTTCCTATTGGATTCCACTTGTTCATGAACTCATTCTGTTTAAGTTAAGAGGAATTGAACTCCAGATTAATCGTGACTTCATTACTAATTTTATATGGTTTTTCCGTTGGATTTGTCTGCTTGTTTTAGCCTTGTGATAACTCTGTTCTAATAAGATGACTCAATTGTTGATGGGTTAAAGTTGTGTTACCTGTTGTTTTAGATTACTGCTATCACAAAATTATCCAGTAGGTCTAGTTGAGTTTATTAAGATGCTTCTGATGCCTGCTGATCTGTTTGATAATTAAGAGCGTTCATGGAATAATGAGAAAATGGATCTGAAATTGTTTAATAAGGAGCTCGTATAAGTTTATGTAGGGAAACAGTCAGGTAAAGAGCAATAAACATATAAGTGGGACTGATTATATTCAAGATGTGTGATGCTAAACAATTTGTTATCACCAAAGGAATTGATTGTTAATAACTTGTTAGCATAATGATTTCATTCTTGAATTTTAGATCAAGTGAACCACGAACTGGTGTTAATACTCCTTATGTAATTGTGTTTGAACGGAGTATATATTTTTATGTGAGTAAATTTGTTTGGATAGGTTTGATCCATTCCAGTTTAGATAGAGTGATCTTTGCTTATCATGTTTTGAAGTTTACGCTAGAAATTTGGTTTCATAACCTGTTCTTAAATGCTTGAGTAATTCCATACGATTATAAATGAAAAGTATTTTGATTATAGTCT
Source organism: Nicotiana glauca (assembly GCA_026770625.1). Taxonomy (NCBI): domain Eukaryota; kingdom Viridiplantae; phylum Streptophyta; class Magnoliopsida; order Solanales; family Solanaceae; genus Nicotiana; species Nicotiana glauca. Next base: position 46,250 of record MU770246.1, on the reverse strand, counting down.
TCTTTTACTTTACGTTAATAGTTTCAATTAGGATTGTGCTAAAGTTTGTTCTCCACAAATCTATTCCATAATCAATGGCCCTCCAAATGTAATTTTCTTTTAAATTAGAATTAGAGGGGTGTTGTGCCGAACAAAAATGATAACTGCACGGCCCTAGTTAATCTTGTTTTGTTCTTAGAATTCGGATGGGACGTTTAGCGAATTTCACGGCCCTCCCCAAAATAATAACGCGCTAGTCTCTTTAGGCGCGTATTTTAATAATATTACCTTCCTAAAATACGGGTGCACATTTATGTGACCCAAATCTAAATCTCAACGAAGTCGAAATGTGTCAAAAGCCACGGGTGCACTGGCATGACGAGGTATGAGATATATTTTTACAACGTTACAATTCTTATTAAAAAATAAATAATAATAAAAGCGGTTTACGAATAAAAGACACATGAGTTATAACATGTTTTGAAATCAGATAAAAGCAAATATAGCAGTTGAGCGACCGTGCTAGAACCACGGAACTCGGGAATGCCTAACACCTTCTCCCGGGTAAATAGAATTTCTTACTCGGATTTCTGGTTCGCGACTGTTAAATAGAGTCAAACCCTTTCCTCGATTCGGGATTCAAACCGGTGATTTGGGACACCATAAATCTCCCAAGTGGCGACTCTGAACCTTAAATAAAATGAATCCCGTTTCGGTTGTCCTTAAATTGGAAAAACTCATTTATTACGCCCTCCTCGGGGGTGTAGTAAGTGAAAAATAAGGTGTGACAGCTCCCACGTTTTGCGTGCGCAGCTCAGGCGCGTAGCCGAAAAGCTTAAATGAGAAAATCTGTGAAAAATAATAAATTTTGATTACAAAATGAGCTAATTTGACTTTGGTCAATATTTTGGGTAAACAGACCCGGACGCTTGATTCGACTGTCCCAGAGGGTCTGTAGGAAAATATGGGACTTGGGCGTATGCCCGGAATCAAATTTCGAGGCCCCAAGCCCGAGAAATGAATTTTAAATAAAATTATTGTTTGAAATTATTTAAGAAAATTTATAATGAAATCTGATTAGAACACGATAGTATCGGGCCCATATTTTTCGGCGCCCGGTACAGGACTTATACTATGGTATAAGTCGTTTTTGTAAAAAAGAATTTGAAAACGGATATGATTTGACGTGATTCGGACCTAAATTGCTAAGTTTGATACTTGATGAAGTTTGAGAAAAGTTCTTGATTTTTGAGGTTTGATCCATTGTTATTTAGGTTTTTTTGGCGATTTGATCGCACGGCTAAGTTCGTATGAGGTTGTTTAGTTAGTACATATTTTTTATTAGGAGCCCCGAGGGCTCGAATGTATTTCAGATGTGATTCGGTAAGTTTTAAACTTAAGAAATATTGCAAAAAATAGTTGTTCTGGTATGCTGAGTTTTCCTTCTTAGCGTTCGCACGCGAACGCGATGTGTAAATTTGGATGAAGGGGAAATCCTTCTATGCAAACGCATAGCTCAGGACGCTAACGCGAGGCAGTGGGGTTTTAAACCTTCGCGAACGTGGACCTGGCCACACGAACGCAAAGGCCAAGTGGGACTGGGCAGGGGGAGGGGTAGTTGTGTTACGCAAACGCGACCCGTCGGACATGAACGCGAGGGTTCAAGGGGATAAAGCTTCGCAAACGCGAGCCCGTTTATGCGAGCACGAAGGCTTAACCAGCCTGACCCATCGCGAACGTGAAGGGTTTGTCGCGATCGCGAAGGGCATTTTTGCCCAGTGATTTGTAAAAGCCAAAATAGAATCCATTACGAGATTTTATAAAAATTTCACAAACCCCTTCTTCTCCAAAGCTCGTAGGCGATTTTTGAAGCAATTATTCACCATAATCTCTTGGGTAAGTAATTTTTAACTCATTTTCTTCATTTTTCATTAACACCAATTAGGCCTAGATCTCTAATGGGTGTTAATGAAAAATGAAGAAAATAAGTTAAAGATTACTTACCCAAGAGATTATGGTGAATAATTGCTTCAAAAATCTCCTATGAGCTTTGGAGAATAAGGAGTTTGTGAAATTTTTATAAAATCTCGTAATGGATTCTGTTTTGGCTTTAAAAAATCATTGGGCAAAAATGCCCTTCGCGATCGCGACAACCCCTTCGCGATGGGTCAGGCTGGTTAACCCTTCGTGTTCACGTAAACGGCATCACGTTTGCGAATCTCTAGCCCCTTGAACCCTTGCATTCACGTCCAACGGGTCACGTTCGTGTAAGACAACTACCCCTCCCCCTGACCAGTCCCACTTGGCCTTCGCGTTCGTGTGGCCAGGTCCACGTTCACGAAGGTTTAAAACCCCACTGCCTCGCGTTCGCGTCCTGAGCTACGCGGTCGCGTAGAAGGATTTCCCTTTCATCCAAATTTACACATCGCGTTCGCGAGGGCCTCTCGCGAACACGAAGAAGGAAAACTCAGCATACCAGAACAACTATTTTCTGCAATTTTTCTTATGTTCAAAACTTCCTGAATCACATCTGAAACACACCCGAGCCCTCGGGGCTCCTAATAAAAAATATGTACTATCTCAACAACCTCTTATGAACTTAGCCGTGAGATCAAATCGCCAAAAAAACCTAAATAACTACGGATCAAACCTCAAAAATCAAGAACTTTTCTCAAACTTCATCAAGTATCAAATTTAGCAATTTAGGTCTGAATCACGTCAAATGATATCCGTTTTCAAAAAAAATTTATAAAAATGACTTAAACAATAGAATAAGACATGTACCGGGCGCCGGAACAAAAATACAGTCCCGATACCATCGTGTTATAATCAGATTTCATTTTAAATTCTGTTAAACAATTTCAAAAAACAATTTCCTTTAAAATTCATTTCTTGGGCTTGGGGCCTCGGAATTTGATTTTGGGCATACGCCCAAGTCCCATATTTTTCTATGGACCCTCTGGGACCGTAGAATCAAGGGTCTGGTTCTGTTTACCGAAAATGTTGACCGAAGTCAAATTAGCTCATTTTGTAATCAAAATTTATCATTTTTCATAGATTTTCTCACGTAAGCTTTTCGGCCACGTGCCTGAGCTGCGCATGCAAAATGTGGTGACTCTAAATGAGATTTTCAAGGCCTCGGAATCATAGAATTTAATGTAAAACAAGTGATGATCGTTAGGGTCACCACATTCCAAAAAGGTCAAATACCCCTTCTCGACCATACGCCGAGCCTTCACATACGAGATAACATTATGGGTAGAATGACCAGGTTGACCTAGAAGGGTGCCCAATTCAGATAGTCATATGAGTGTGAGGCGAGCTATCAAAAGCTCAAAACAGCTCTGATTACGGCACCAGTGTTGGTTTTGCCTACATGTTCAGGGCCTTATACAGTTTATTGTGATGCTTCTCGTATTGGGTTTAGTGCAGGATGGCAAGGTCATTGCTTATGCTTTGTGACAATTGAATATTCACAAGAAGAACTATCCAGTTTATGATTTGGAGTTAGCAGCCATAGTTCACGCATTGAAGATTTGGAGACATTATTTGTATGGCGTGGCATGCGAGGTGTTCACGGATCACAAGAGTCTTCAATGTTTGTTCAAGAAAAAGGAGTTGAATTTGAGGCAGGGGAGGTGGTTGGAGTTGCTAAAAGATTATGATATCACCATTTTATATCATCCGATAAAGGCCAATGTGGTGGCCGATGCTTTGAGTAGAAAGTCATCCAGTATGAGTAGTCTTGCATATATTCCGGTCGGTGAGAGACCACTTGCTTTGGATGTTCAGGCTTTAGCTAATCAGTTTGTGAGACTGGATGTTTATGAGCCTAGTCGTGTTAGCTTGCACGGTCGCTCGTTCTTCATTATTAGAGTGTATCCGTGATCGGCAGTATGATGATCCCCATTTATGTGTCCTTAGAGATACAGTGCATTGCGGAGGTGCCAGGCAGGTTACCTTAGATAATGATGGAATTTTGAGATTGCAGGGTCGAGTATGTGTGCCTAATATAGATGGGCTCCGAGAGTTGATTTTAGAGGAGGCCCATAGCTGCCGGTACTCTATTCATCTGGGCTATGCAATGATGTATTAGGATTTTCGGCAGCATTATTGGTGGCGTAGAATGAAGAAGGATATCATGAAATATGTGGCTCTGTGTTTGAATTGTCAGCAGGTTCAGTACGAGCATCAGAGGCCTGGTTGTTTATTTTAGAGGATTGAGCTTCCCGAGTGGAAGTGGGAGCAAATCACTATGGATTTTGTTACTGGACTCCCTCAGACTTGGAAGAAGTTCGACGTAATATAGGTCATTGTGGATAGGCTGACCAAGTCAGCACATTTTCTTCCTGTGGCAGTCTCCTATTCTTCTGAGAGGTTGGCTGAGATCTATATTCGGGAGATTGTTCGCCTTCATGGTGTGACCGTATCTATCATTTCGGACCGGGTACGCAGTGTACCTCACATTTATGGAGAGAAGTTCAGCGAGATTTGGGCACACAAGTTGAGTTGAGCACAGTATTTCATCCCCAGACGGATAGGCAGTCTGAGCGGACCATTCAGATTTTGGAGGATATGCTCCGAGATTTTGTCATCGACTTTGGAGGCTCATCGGTTCAATTTTTGCCTTTAGCAGAGTTTGCCTACAACAACAACTATCAGTCGAGCATCCAGATGGCTCCTTATGAGGCTTTATATGGTAGGCGGTGTCGGTCTCCGGTTGGGTGGTTTGAGCCGGGAGAGGCTCAGTTGTTGGGTACAAATCTGGTTCGGGAGGCCTTGGACAAGGTCAGGATTATTCAGGATAGGCTTCGCACAGCTCAGTCCAGGCAAAAGAGTTATGCAGACAATAGGTTCGAGATGTGGCTTTTATGGTCGGTGAGCGGGTATTGCTCCGAGTGTCGCCTATGAAGGGCGTGATGAGATTTCTGAAGAAGGGCAAGCTTAGCCCTAGGTTCATTGGTCCTTTTAAGATTCTTGATCGAGTGGGAGAGTTGGCTTATAGACTTGCTTTGCCGCCGAGCTTATCAGCCGTGCATCCAGTGTTTTATGTGTCCATCTTTTGTAGGTATCACGACAATCCATCTCACGGGTTAGATTTCAGCACTGTCCCGTTGGAAAAGGACTTGTCTTACGAAGAGGAGCCGGTAGCCATTCTAGACTGGCAGGTTCGTCAGTTGAGGTCAAAGAGTTTTCCTTCAGTTTTTGTTCAGTGGAGAGGTCATCCTGATGAAGCATCGACCTGGGAATCCGAGTCCGATATACAGAGCCATTATCCCCATCTTTTTCCAGACTCAGGTACTTCCTTCTTATTTCCGTTTGAGGACGAACGATTGTTTTAGAAGTGGAGAATGTGATGACCCAAACGGTCATCACTTTTTAAATTAAATTCTATGACTTCGAGGCTGTGAGAACCTAATTTAGAGTTGCCTCGTTTTACGTACACAGTTCGGGGGCGTAGCTGGATAGCTTAAATATGAAAATCTGTAAAAAATAATAAATTTTGATTATAAAATGAGCTAATTTAATTTTGGTCAATATTTTGGGTAAACGGACCCGGACCTATAATTCGACGGTCCCGGAGGGTCCGTAGGAAAATATGGGACTTAGGCGTATGTCCGGAATCAAATTCCAAGGCCCTAAGCCCGAGAAATAAATTTTTAAAGGAAATTATTTTCTGAAATTGTTTAATAAAATTTAAAACTAAATATGATTAAAACACGATGGTATCAGGCCCGTTTTTTTTTTCCGGCGCCCGGTACAGGTCTTATACTATGGTTTAAGTCATTTTTGTAAATTTTTTTGAAAACGGATATCATTTGACTTGATCCGAACCTAAATTGCTAAATTTGATACTTGATGAAGTTTGAGAAAAGTTCTTGATTTTTGAGGTTTGATCCGTTGTTATTGAGGTTATTTTGGCAATTTGATCGCACGGATAAGTTTGTATGAGGTTGTTGAGTTAGTACATGTTTTTGGTTAGGAGGCCCGAGGGATCAGGTGTGTTGCGGATGTGATTCGGGAAGTTTTAAACTTAAGAAAAATTGCAGAAAATAGTTGTTTTGGTATGCTGAGATTTCCTTCTTCGCGTTCGCAGGAGGCCGTCGCGAATGCGATGTGTAAATTTTGATGAAGGGGAAATCCTTCAACGCGAATGCGTATCTCAGGATGCGAATGCGAGGCAGTGGGGGTTTAAACCTTCGCGAACGCGGACCTGGCCATGCGAACGCAAAGGCCAAATGGGCCTGGATAGGGGGAGGGGTAGTTGTCTTATGCGAACGCGACCCGTTGGACGCGAATGCGAGGGCTCAAGGGGCTAAAGCTTCGCGAACGTGAGCCCGTTTATGCAAATGCAAAGGCTTAACTAGCCTGACCTATCGCGAACGCGAAGGGTCTGTCGCGATCGCGAAAGGCAGTTTTGCCTAGTGATTTTTAAAAGCCAAAACAGAACCCATTATGGTATTTTATAAAAATTTCACAAACCCCTTCTTCTAGCTCTTAGGTGATTTTTGAAGCAATTATTCACCGTAATCTCTTAGGTAAATAATCTTTAACTCATTTTCTTTATTTTTCATTAACACCCATTAGATTTTGATTACGCCCAACTATGCCTTCTAAAAAAGACAATGCAGTCGTTGCAAATATAATCCGGTTTACAAGTCCGGAGTCGAATCCCACAGAGAATTAGCCTATCAATTACCTTTGTCGGAATCACTAAATCCTTTATAATCAATTTCCCAAACTTTGTAAATAATATTGGATGGTATTTCTACTAACTAAGATTGAAAGTAAATAACTAACAGCTGTAAACTAAATATTCTTGGGTTGAAAACAATAATGAGAAAGTTCAAAGGTAATGATTTCCCATATTGATGGAATCCCTTCCGATTACGTTGCATATAGATTCACCAAAATATCTCTATCAATCACGAGCACTCTTATTACCGTAAATCTCTCCCGAGTAATTTCGATAATTTACTAGACGCACTCTCCCGATTTACGCTAGATGGCTTTGTTTATTATAGCTCACTTTAGATTACACCCAAGACTTCGTTATCCCTAATCTCGCCTTTAAACCCGCTATTATAGATCCCTCTTATACTTTGGGAGTGGTGTTATTCAATAATTACCTAAATATGCATACTAAATAGGCACATCTAATTGAGTCCTGTCAATTAACTACAATAAACACGTAATTGAACAAATAAAGATTAACTGGCAAACTATATGAACATAATCACGAAGTTCATCCTTCAATAGGTTCCATCAAAACCTTAGATTAAAGTATTGAGCTACTCATAACAACTTGAAGATAAAATATGAAAATATTTTTCATGGAAAATTGCAAGAAAAAGAAGAAATAATGAACTATGATGTTTTGGGTGATCCCTCACACTTGTGTTTCTTGCCCAACGTACTCTCTTAACAAATATGACCTAATGTGGCCGAAATCCTACTTTTTATAAGGGTTTTACACCAAGTTTTCCTAACTTGACAATTTTGCCCCTGGCTATTTCCCGTTATGTCGCGGTCCCACCGCGGTTACGCTGGGACCGCGCCCAAATGGGCTCTCTAAATCTTCATCTCTACTCTGCCACGGTCCTACCACGGTTACGGTCTGACCGCGGCAGACCAATTTCTTCACTTCTTTGACTTTTCACTTGGTGCATTTCTTGGGCGTTGTTTGATTAGCCTCCTTTTCTCTGTAATTAATCCCAAACTTGCTCCATTGACTTCTTTCATTAGATATAGCCTGCAAATCATGAAAAGCACTAATCATAGCATTTGGTTATCACTTTTTACAACAAAGCTATACAAAAATGTGGTTCTTTAGGGTCTAATTATAGTTTAATTCACCTATTATCAACACCTCATACTTAAATGTTTGCTCGTTCTCGAGCAAGTTGAACCACACTTTTAGGCCTAATCATTTGATGCATTACCCTTTTATGTCACACCTGCTATTATGAAAGAACAACCTAAGCAGTGTAACAGTCACACCTCAGATGAAGACTCTAATGCCATGCCACACACATGCTTACTCTATGTACTCTAACAGAAGTGAAGACTTGCTTTTTCTTCCTGAGTTAAATGCCATCACATCACATTTTTTAGAGAAGTTCCACACACATGAAATCAAACAACAAGGAACTATAGATAGAAAGAATTCACTCACTCTCAGCATAGAACATTCATATGCCACACAGATACAATATAAGCTTGCCCTTAGTGTAATACTCTACTAATCGAGTTGCTTAGTCTAAGATCTATAGTTCTTCATTTGGTTGTAATTTAGGTTACGGGAAAAGTGGGATATATTTAGATATGAGAGTGACAACACCTCCCTAAGAACTTTAATACATACATTTTATCAATTAAAACCTCCTCCTTATGTCAAACCGAATTTTCACTTTCACATCAATGTAAATTACCCCATTCTTCTTTAAGCACACTTACATCAAGAACCACCACTTATCAAGGATGTTTTTTTTTCACAACAATCCAACTATATTTTTTTCAATTTAAGTGGCTCTTTCTTTTTTAAAACAGTGCACCTTTCTCCTTATTCAATTAGTTCCACTCAAAAGCCAAACCAACCACCCCACACTTTAACTTTTACAAAGTTCATAACAATTCAAGTGCTCATGAGAGGTGAAAAGGTTCAAATAGATAGTTAATTCAAACAAATGGGTAAGACTTGTAATATAGTTATCAAATAAAAAGGATTATAGGCTCAAAGAGGTTGACTATGGTAATATGTACAGGTGGATTCATTATTATATGGGCTACACAAGGAAATGCCTAAATCATCTCTAAGACCAAACAACTACTATTTCGCTTTGCGCACACACGGGGCAAGTTCTAAGTATCGTATGCAAGCACAGAATACGTGTATAACCTGACACACTTGGAATGTAACTCATTACAAATTAGTTTGTCAACACATTCACAAGAGCATTCAAATAAGACAAGGTGTGCAAAATTAAGGCATAAGATTAAGAGTCTACGCATGAGCCTAGACATCGCACCCTCAAGTTCGTTTTAAGTATTTGCAGGTATGCACACCATGGGATACATTCTTGCCCAACCCTTCTTAGCCCACAAGAGTCCTAAGGGTCCTAAAATCTATATAAAAAAAATCTACCCAACCCGGTTAAAAAAAAACCCTTGGAAAAGAACCACGGTCAAAAGAAAAACCATGGGGGAATTACTACACTACCTAAAAAGAAAATAAAAAATCTTTTTGGTTAGACTACTTCCCTCAAGAATACTGTCTAGGTGGTCCGTCATCAAGAAGAGTCTCCTAACTTTTCTATTTTTTTTATCCAACTTTAACCCTCAAGAAACCCGTTGACAAGTGTCCGTCGTTGGTCCAAGTCGGTGACATATATACAACAACACATATATACACAACTCATATATACACATACCCAAGTCTTCCACCCCACACACAAAAAGTATGGCATGTCCCCATTTCATAAAACAATTAAAGGGCAGAAGGGTAAGAGAACTTCCCTGGTCATCAGTCGGAGTCAGAGATGGTGTTGGGATCCACGTGACAGGCCCTCCCTAAAGCATGGAACCAAGCCATCACCCGACTCTCAGACCTGGCCTGCCGTCTAGACATGGCATTCAAACGAACATGCAAGTTATCTACGGAGTTGCGTATTTCCTCCACATCTTCCTCCATAGAAGGCAACAAGGGTCGGCTTGAATATGATCTAGGGTAATCCGCCCCGGTTCGGGGTTGCTGTGAGGATCCAGCTGCATCATAAGACCTCCTGTGTGGTGCCATGGTTGTTGGGGCATCATCATCATCCAGGTCAATGTGTGTAGGTGCATCTCTGCCCACTTTGATATTTGACACTTTGAAAGCTGCTTTTGGGGGAAAAGTTCCATCCATAGGATTGACTAGGACATTAGCCATCAAAAACAACCTCGTCACCAGTGAGGAGAAGTAAAACCCCTTAGTCATCAGTTTCGACCGGAGCATCATTTCATCTCTAATGATCTTAGCAATATCGACATCCTTCCTGGTCACAAAGCACCAAACCAAAAAGCCTGCAAGTTGTTCACATCTATTGTGTTGCTCGTGGGCAACGATCTGCTGTAAATCATAGTGAACCAACACTTAGCGTCCCAGATGAATGACTTGGAATGCAGGGTCATGTTCTCCTGAATCCAAATTAGCCTTCCCCCTGAGCATAAGGAGTCTGTCAGAGTGCCGCAGTCTACCCCTGGAGAATTGTGGTAATAATCATTATCACAAGTGAATGGGGGCAACTGCAGGACCTAGCGCATTTTCTGGACAGAGGCATCTACTACTTTGCCCCGCACCACCATAGAACGACACATATGTTCTGGGCAGTTCGCGTAGAACTCCCGGACTATCATTGGGTTTGCCGTTTCAGGTTCATAGAATAAGTACCCCATCCCTCTCTGGCAAATATCTTCGTACAAATTCGGCTTTTCAGCATGGAGGGCAGCCCTGTCAATACCAATCTCCCTGACAAAGTTCTTAGTGGCTTCTATATGAAACCTAACCTGGGCCTCCTCGGATGTGAATTGGGTGGCATCATAAGTGGGCACATCGGAAGTACTTTCCGAATTTCTTCACTTCTTTTTGGCCATTGTACCTGCAATCAGTTCATTAAAACAATCAGGGCAGCCAAACATATGCCATTCGGATGAATACTCAGACTTCTCCACCCGCTGGCACCAAACGATTACCCAAAGTGGACAACATCCATTATTATCCCCACACCACTCATCAACAATATAATTTCGCCCTATAACAACCCCACCACCAGCTTCCATCAATATATACAATACATGTTACCACCACCCACCCCATACACAAATGGTCAACTAGAATTATACCCCACACTTATACAAAACAACCCCAAACACCAACTTAAAGTCTAAAACCCCATTGCAACCAAAAATCAAGAATTATCTACAAAAATCACAGCATAATACAAAATACATACAACATAAGAAAAAGTAGAACAATTTACTTGAGTATTAGCGCAGAGTCTTGAAAAGAAAAAAGAAAAGAAAAAAAATAAGGGGGTGGTTGCTGGGTAGGGTATAATT